>PVHX01001424.1:0-103666 GCA_004024805.1 Geosciurus inauris
TTTGTTTTTTTTTTGTCCTGCTTTCTTCCTTGCTCTTCATTTCACATGAAGCATTCCGTGTGAAGCTTGGCTTAGTCCATCCTGAGGCCTGGCAATGGCCTAGGGGTTTGCTGCTTTGTCGTCAGCAGATGGGAATCATAATGTAGCAGCATCCAAGAAGAGAGAGTATGTCTCACGCACTCCTGAGCTTAACAAGTTTCAAATTTTAAAAGTTTTTAAACTATTTCTAGTTTGTTGATGGATAAGACAAAATTATGCACAGACGGCATGGATTGTGTTGGGTCTACTGACATCTTCCCTTCTTGCTGCATGCATTCAAAAGCTGTGCATAAGTATTTTGGTTGAGTCCATGGTGACCACAAAGAAACTCATTGGAAGAGGGGAAGGTTCCAGCTAAAGTGGTGCAGATATTCATTATCCACAGAGTGAATTACCTGTGGCGAATTTGAAATTCCCATTTTAGATCTTCTTCTACCTAGAACTTATCTGGCCCCCTGCCCTCTGTGGTTGGTTGATGTGAGCTCTGGGACGGCAAACACATTTTAGTATGTTCTCTTTGATGGTGCAGAAGGCATTTGAGACCGCACGGAGCCCCAGGGTCATGCTTATGAACAACAATTATTGTACTCGAGAGTTACAGATGTGCTGGTTACTACAGGGTTGTGGTTAATAGAACGCTGAACAACAAAGGCACTATTGTATAACTGAGGGATGGGGGAGCTCCCCAACAGCAGAATACATAATCTCAGAAGGTCAGGGGGCTGGAGGAAAACACATGATGTTGAGTTTTTCCTCTATATAAATTTTTTTTGTTCCCCCAAATTAGATGGTCAGTTTTAAAGTTACCCTGTGAGAAAATTTTGCTTCAAAGGAGAAAGAGATCAAATGTAGATGCAACTAGCCAGTGATGCCCATGTGTAAACTTTTTTCCACAGCGTGTTTAAGCCTTTGGTGAAATCTGATTAACTTGGGTCTGTAGGGAATGATTTAGTGGCTTTTTATTTCATTGCACTGATTCAGGTCCCATGGATATCCTGCTGTACAAGGAGCATCCAACCTGATCTTTCTGTGGCAAACTCAAATGTGGTTCAGAAATACCAGGCCCCTTTGCACCAAATGCATTAGTGTGACACTGAATTTTAATGCTATCACTTGGCTTAGACTCTGGTAACCAGATATCTAAGTCAGTTCACCAAAACCTAAGAAAACTCCCATGGGGATAATGCTTATTATCGTAGAGTCAGTGAGAGTCTTTCTTTACAAATATTTTTTAGTCGACACAGAGTAGTTGTACATATTTATGGCATCTAGTGTGATATTTCAATACAGGTATACGGGATTTATGTATGCAATGCAGTTAGTGTAATTGGCATATATATCCCATCAGACATATAATTTCTTTGTGCTGAGATAATTCCAAATCCTCTCTAATTGGCTATTTTGAAAGGATGAGGGTTGGGGGTGTAGCTTAGTGGAAGAGCACTTGCCTGGCATGCACAAAGCCGTGGGTTCAACCCCAATACTGCAAAAAAAAAAAAAAAAAAATGAGATTCTTTCTGACCCAGAATCCCAAGGCTGGAGTAAGCTATATAAAAGACCAATCAATCCACCATGAGTTTATTTCCTGCATTAGGTAGAAACGTTACAGAGCACCCAACAGGTGGTGGTAGAATTTATTTCTGTCTAATGACAGCTCTGCTCTGCATATCTTCCACTTGCTCCTCCAGATCCATTCCTCACCCCACTTTATTCTTTTTTTTTTTTTTTTGGTACTGGGGATTGAACTCAGGGGCACTCAGCCACTGAGCCACATCCCCAGCCCTATTTTGTGTTTTATGTAGAGACAGGGTCTCACTGAGTTGCTTAGCGCCTCGCCGTTGCTGAGGCTGGCTTTGAACTCACGATTCTCCTATCTCAGCCTCCCAAAGTGCTGGGATTACAGGCGTGTGCCACCACGCCCGGCTCCATTTTATTCTTAACTGGTGGGAGAAATTTTAATACCAATTCTGTGTGTGAGGTCAGAGATCTAAGAGAACAGTTTTGCTACTCTTATTTCTAAGACTTTGGAGGTCCTTCCAGAACCAGACAAGAATAAAAGTCACAAAGACATGACATTCAATGCTTCAAAATGTTCCCAAGAACACAGTCACTCAGAGACTGGTTATCTAGGCAGGTTGCTGTACTGTGTGGTCATGGAGGGTAACTGAAAGGTCTTAGTCCTTAGCAGACTCTTTGTTCCTCTCTGCTCATGACCATGAAGCATGCCCAACTCCACCGGCCATCTCACATAGACTTCCAGCAATGGTCCAGATGAGATGGTGGAAGTGGACCTTTACCACTCTGGATAAGCCTATGAGTGGCAAGTTTTTTCATCAGCCAAATGTAACACCTTAATCTGTGACACTGTCCTGTTGTCCTTGCTCCCTGCGGTTCATGAAGACAATAGCAACTTTATTACCTTGTGTTTTGAGAGGCTTGGGAACTCAAAAAACTTAACACCAAAAACCAAATAAACCAATAATAAATAGGCACATAAATTTAACAGACTCTGCTTGAAAGAAGAAATACAAATGGCCAAACAAATATATAAAAAATGTTCAACATCGTTAGCAATTAGGGAAATACAAATCAAAACTACACTGAGATTTTACCTCCCGCCAGTTCAAAATGGCAGTCATTAAGAATACAGATAATAAGCTGGGTGCGGTGCGCAAGCCTGTAATCCCAGCACTTAGGGAGGCTGAGACAGGAGAATTGCAAGTTCAAAGCCAGCCTCAGCAAGGGCGAGGCACTAAGCAACTTAGTGAGACCCTGTCTCTACATAAAACGCAAAAAACTAGGGCTGGGGATGTGGCTCAGTGATCAAGTGCTCCTGAGTTCAATCTCCAGTACCCAAAAAAAAAAATACAGATAATAGCCGGGTGTGGTGCTGCATGCTTGTAATCCCCACAGCTGGGTAGGCTGAGGCAGGAAAATCTTGAGTTCAAAGCCAGCCTCAGCAAAGATGAGGCACTAAGAGCTCAGTGAGACCCTTTCTCTAAATAAAATACAAAATAGGGCTGGGGATATGGCTCAGTGATTGAGTGCCCTTGAGTCCAATCCCCGGTACCACCCCCCACCCACACACACACAAATACAACTAATACATGCTGGAGAAGGTTCGGAGAAAAAGGACCACTTTTACATTGTTAGTGGGGTTATAAATTAATACAACCACTATGGAAATCAGTATGGAGTTTCCTAGAAAAACTAGGCCTGGAACTACTATATAACTCAGCTATACCACTTCCTGGTATTTATCTTAAAGAATTAAAATAGCTGGGCATGGTGGCGCACACCTGTAATCCTAGCACTTTGGGAGGCTGAGACAGGAAAATGGTGAGTTCAAAGCCAGCCTCAGCAACGGCGAGGCGCTAAGCAACTAGTGAGACCCTGTCTCTACATAAAACACAAAATAGGGTTGGGGATGTGGCTCAGTGGTCGAGTGCCCCTGAGTTCAATCCCCAGTACCCAAAAAAAAATTATCATATTACAGTGATATATGCATACCCATGTTTATAGCAGCACCATCCACAATAGAGAAATTATGGAACCAGCCTGCCTAGGTGTCCATCAATGGATGAATGGATAAAGAAAATGTAGTATACATACACAATGGAGTTTTATTCAGCCATAAAGAAAAATGAAGTTGTGTCATTTGCAGGAAAATGGATGGAACTAGAAACCATCATGTTAAGTAAAATAAGCCAAACTTAGAAGGCCAAGGCTTATGTGTTTTCTCTCATACGTGGAAGCTAGAGAGTAAAAAGGAAAGGAAAAGAAAGGTGGTGGAGGCGGGGGTGGGGGGGGGGAGGATCTCATGAAAATCAATGGGAGATCAGTAGAGGAAAAGGACCAAAGGGTGGGAGATGGGGAGGGAAGGGAAAGTGTTGGGGAGGGAAGGGAAAGTGTTGGGGAGTGATATGGGTCAAACTGTATTGTTTTATTGTATGCATGTATGAATATGTAACAACAAATCCCACCATTATGTACAACTATAATGCACCAATAAAAATGTGGAAAGAGAAACAAAGAAAAAGAAAAAAAGAAGTTAAAAATAAAAATCTGTTTCTGGGGCTGGGGCTGTAGCTCAGTGGTAGAGCGCTTGCCTAGCATGCATGAGGCACTGGGTTCAATCCTCAGCACCACATATGAATAATAAATGAATAAAATAAAGATTTATCAACAACTAAAAAAAAAAATCTGTTTCTGGTCCAAGAGAGGATTGAGGTTGTACATAGGAAAAGCAGTATAGGAAGCACTAGAGACGTCATGAAAAGATAAAGGGCTGGCTTGGGCTGTACTTGGAAGTGAAATTCTCCCTCATTTACATTCCCTAGGGGTCATCTGAGTGTTGGGCATTTTCCCGAGATTCTGGATCCTGCTTTCATTACAAGAAGTCATAGTTGGTGTCATAAAGACTGCTGCTTATACCAGAGTGCAAATTAGACACTTCATGTGAGCTTTGCAAAAGAGCTGAAGCTTTGTTTCCATCCGGGGTCACAGCCAGTCCTAGATACAATGGGTTACATGTCATTAATCACAAACAAGCAGACAATGGAGTTTGTTTCTCGCTCTGAGAATCTGCACTTCGTTCCCAGTCAGGTCTGAATGCATTTTAACCATAATAGAAAGCAGAGCTAAGTGCTTTGTGGCTTTCTAATGCACGCAGAAAAGCAGAAGTAAATGGAAAACCCAACCTAAGTTTTCAAAAATGAAGTACCTACTACGTGTGGGTTGCTTTACATGTTTTGCTCTAGTAGGTGAAATAATTGTACAAGTTCATTCTGCATCCTATTAACTTTGGTTTATAGATGAGAATATTGAAGCTTGGTGTGGTTATTTCCACATGGGCAGGGCCACCCAGTTAACAAGTGTTTTAGCTGGGAGGTAATATTATGTCCATCTGGCTTTAAAGCCCAGGCAGCATCAATCATCTGACCATGTGGCTAATTTCCCCCCAGAATTTAGGAATATTGAACTTTCTTCTTGGGTACATTAGTAGAGATAGAAAGAAGTTCTTGCCTCATGACATCTTTTGCTGTCCATTGAAACTACATTTGAACTGCCTCAGATAAATACTATTTCTGTACCTTGCTGTTATTATTTCTTATTTCTGAGAAGTTCTTTCTTATGTCTGAGCCAAATATTACTTGCGGTAGTTTAAAGTCTTCTCTCCTGTTATGCCCTTTTGTGGAGGGAGAGCAGCTTTGCATACAAGCAAGTCACAGACCTGTGGACTGTGAAGTTGCCACTCATTACCCCTCCACAGAGGGAGAAAATTCTCCCTATCAGTCCAGGCAACCCAAGCAACCACAGAAAATCTGACTGTTATCTGTTGGAGTTTGGTGTAGTTTTTAACCTTTCCTGGCTTCACCCAACAAAAAGTCTACTTGCAGTTAAACTGTCTTCAGTAATCAGCATTATTCCCCCAATTCCTGCACCATCCCCCAATCCTCAACCATCCTTGGATTAATAGATAGGTTAAGAAACAGGAAGTGGAGGTAAAGGGAATTGAGTTGATATAAAAATGCAAACATCAATCACTGTATCAAATTTCTTTGGTGACAAATGCCCTTGTGGAGATCCAGCAGATAGGAACATGGAAGACCAGAAGAGCTACAGAGGCAGCCTCTTTCACCTGTCACCTTGGATGCCAGTCGACACACCTGGCTGAATCTGTGTGTGGGCTGTGGAGCTGTTCCTGTGGTTGGAAGATCAAAGCACGAAAGTCTGCCCCCAGTCTGGTCCAGCTCATCTGGGAATAAGAGCTGAGCGGAGGGAGGTTGCCCACAGTGGATGGAGATCAGAGGGAGGGCTGGGCAGTGTGGTCAGTGGTTGGTAGCAGGATTCCAGTGCAGGGCCGAGGAAGGCTCTGTAAGGCAGCCAAGGCGCTAGACAGCAAGCTCCAGGCTGGGTTCAGAGGAAGCTGAAGGGAATCTAGGACATTGAGAAGATCAGGGAGCTGATGAACTCCTAGCACTGACATCTGATGCTCTGCACACACTGGAAGAGGAGCAGAAGCCCTGCAGGGCTGTCTCCGCTAGCTCTGCGAGACTTCCCTGAGCTGTTACATCCCTTCGCAGGGCTTTAGCCTCCACCTGAATGAAGATGCTGTCTACCACCCTCTCTGTGTCCAGCCAGGACTACTTTCTGGAGCAAGAGGCTCCTATTGTAACTACAGCTGAAGTTGTCTCATTTCATATCTGAAGCTGAACCTGCCATTCACCTCTTCTCCTGCTTTGCTCCCCATCTTGATCACCGATGCGACCACTGCCACTTCTCCTAAGCTGGAGGATCCAGAATCCTCCGATTCCTCTCACACCCAGATCCCACCCTCATCTGCACCCACACTATCACCATCCCCTCATTCAGCTCAAGTGTCCCTCCTTGTCCCTTGGAGGAAGAAAACAGCTCACTACAAGCTTCTCCACAGGAGCCTGTGCCTTTCCCAGCAGCAGCCTCCCTAAACTCCCTGATTGCAGCCATGCCCTGGTATTTGTAAGGCACAGACAAGACTTGTCCTTCATCCTTTGACCCCCAACTAACCTGCCTGACCTTATAGCCTATCAACCCTCCTCATACCCCTGCAGACCAGGCTTGTAATCTGCTGGCTGAGCTTCGAGCTCTGGCTTCTTGGGCAAGGTTTTGGTGTCCTGGGAGTGACAGCTAATGAGAAGCATCCAGTAGTGTTTGCCACGCTCACAACTGACGTTCTGACCTCACTGGAATTGTGTGTGTGCGTGTGCGTATATGTGTACACACACACGCATACATACACATTTATATATATACACACATATAAATGCACCTGTACATGTGTCCTTATGTAAGAAGTATCCACTTGGCACTTACCTTGTGGGTAGAGTGGATAGGTACAAGTCTAAATGCTTATGCACATTAACTCATTGATTCCTCCTTCAGGCCTTTGGGTAGTTATTATTAGTTCCTGTTTACAGATGAGGAAATAAAAGCACAGATATGAAGAACTGCCTCGAAGTCACATCACTAGGAAGCAGTAGAACCTAGATTGGAACCCCTGCCGTTCTGACTCCAGAACTCACACTAGGAGCAGGCCACACCACCACCGTTATCCCATTAGCCCAGCAGCACTTTCTTATTCCAGGAGAGCGCCTCTACCGGCCAGCATGAGGATCCCCGCATTAGCCCTTCATTTTAGAACCCTGAAAAATCACAACTGGGAGGACTCTGGGTTCTGGTCCAAGTTCTCCATTGTTCAGAGAAGTGACATAGTCCAGATACACAGGAGACCAGACAGCCCCAGCCTAGAACTTCCACACTGCCTTTATTTTATGTTTCTGGATATAATTTCATACTCATTATGCCCTCATTGCCTTGCTTCTGATTCAGGACTCCTGCAATTTTACTGAATTTCAGAAAGGAAAAAATGGGCATACGTTAAATTTATTATTAGGAGTATATGT
The DNA here is from genome assembly GCA_004024805.1 of Geosciurus inauris. NCBI lineage: Eukaryota > Metazoa > Chordata > Mammalia > Rodentia > Sciuridae > Geosciurus > Geosciurus inauris. The sequence goes on from PVHX01001424.1 coordinate 7,485, forward strand.
CTGTACTCCTAATAATAACTCAAGTATATAAAGCAAGAGATGCCCTCAAGATTCTCCATAGTGAGTTTTGCTTGTTTGTTTTATTTTTTGTGGTGCTGGGGATTGAACCCAGGGCTTCACACATGCTAGGCAAGCACTCTACCCCTGAGCTGCATCTCCAACCCTTTTTATTACATATTGAGACAGGGTCTCGCTACAGTGCCTGGGCTGGCCTTGATCTTGCCATCCTCCTCTCCTGCCTCAGGCTCCTGAGTAGCTGGGATCATAGGCGAGTTAGCTCCTCATCTCCAGTTCAACTCTGCTTTGCTCTCCCTTGGCTTCTGGCCATAACCTCCTTCCCAGTTCTTGTTGATCTTATCTAGGTTAGAAACGTGGAAGCAAGTACAGTGTCTCAAAGAGCTAAATACCTTAATGTGCCTGTGCTCCTCTGTTACTAATGCCCAGTGAATGCAAACAAGAGCCAACAAAGGCAGGAGGATCAACACATTTAAGCCAGACCTATTTCCAGAGAAATAATTTAAAGACGGTTCAAACACACAAGAATAATGATTTCCCCATGGAGACACTGTGTGCTCACTGGCTCTATAACTTTGGTCTAACATGCAGAATCCCATAAAAAGTTAGGGGCAAGATAAAAAGAAATAAGTAGTGCACAATGGAAGGAAGCCATGTGTGCTACAGCAAAATATTCCTCCCCAAAATTACCCAGCGGGAGTCGGCTGTCTGGGGATTCCCGGCGCCTGCTGCTGTCTAAGGAAGCCCGGTGTACAGATGCTGGAGCCCACAAGGAGAGCACAGCAGTGGCTTTTGGAGTGAGTTTCTTTGTCTGCCCACAAGGTAAGTCTGTCTGTGTTTACTCATTTCCTTTTTTGCAGAGAAAACATCAAAGCAGATATGTAGTTGCGGAGAGAGGGAACGGCCTGGTCCCCCTGGGGTGAGACCAGACTTACTGGGAAAACCTTTCTTTCTGACTCTGGCTCTGTCCATCCTCTGCCCCTTGGAATTGCTGGAAACCAAGACAGGTGTTAGCATCTGGAGGGAAGATTCAGCCCAATCCTGAAAGCTACCTTTAGGCTTTGCCACCTACCCCCTCCAGGAGCCCATATTTTGGCAGAGGAAAGTAGGGAGAAATTAGTGCAGCCAGCTCCATCTGTTTTGATCTGCTCTTAAGTCTCCACTGGGGACATCATCATGGATGGCAACAACCCTGAAATCTTCCCCCTGGCCTAAGGTTTCTAGGCTCTAGGGGTCCATCAAAAGTAATGAGTTGTTTTCAGTATTTCAAGAAAGCTTTAAAAGAAGGAGGAGGAGGAGAAGAAAAAAGCCAGTCTCTTCTGTAATAAGACTGCACTTGTGGGCTAAAGAATAGGGTTCTTAGCTTATGGCTACCATTATATCAATTTGGAATGTCACAATGCCATTAAATCCCGCTCACAAGTGCTAATTGGCTATTTATGGCAACATAGGAATTGTGGGGACTTTTTTTAGGGTTTTGACCTGGCTGACAGAGCCCCCAATGTGTATCCTACCCTATCCTCACTCCGGGCTTTGGTGTCTGAGAGCTACAGCACACCTTCATCCTGAATTACACACTCCTGAGCTCTGTCCCTCTTGGGTTCCTGGCTTACCAACCTGCACACAGATGAGAGACTGGAGAGAGCACAAGGACAGGGACATTGTTGGTTCCTTCCCTTGTGTGTGGGCTGCAGCTTTGAGGATGAAGAAGGATCAGAGCTAAGGATGGGAATGTTGCACACTCAAGAAGGTGCCTGGATTTATGAAAAAAAGGGAGAAAAAGCCCCAAAGATAAAGCAGAAAGGGAAGCATAGATTCTCATCTGGCTGAAAGTCAAGTTCAGGAGCTTCAGGATCTTCTCAGACTCGAGAGTCTCACTTTTACCCATGTCTTAGGTGGGGTTCCCCAGGGGAGACCCAAAACAATAACTTATGTATGAGTCATTTATTATGAAATCATTCCTGGGAATACCCATGAGGGCCTGGGAGGTCTGGATGGGGAAGGGGAGGAAGGCAAGCAAGGGGCCCTTCAGGGAAAAGTCTGTGGGGGAAGCCTGAATCTTCAGGGGGCCTCTGGCCTCGAAGTTCTGCCTCCTAGTGATCACAACCCAAGATAAATGGGCTGGACTTTAATACTCCCCATGTCACAGTAATGGGTTTAGGATCTCTAGGGTGGGGAGAGGGTCACAAGCAAATTTTGTGGGGTGGGGGAGGGGAGTGAGGAAGTATAGATGTGGGCAATTGAAATCACAGCAAGGAAAATGTAGGGGGTGTGCAGAGACACAGGAGAGAGGGCCACCCAAGAGGATGGATACTATCTGCCACCACCTGACTCCCATGCACAGATTCTTGGCTCTAACCTGCCCTTCCTGGACTGCTCAGGCCTGGGCCTTTGGTTTGGAACTGACCACAGTGGTTGAGTGCCCCTGAGTTCAATCACCAGTACCAAAAAAAGAAAAAAGAAAGAAAAAAGAAACTGTGGTATATACACACAATGGAATATTACTCAGCATTAAAAGAGAATAAAATTATGGCATTTGCAGGTAAATGGATGGAGTTGGAGAACATCATGCTAAGCAAAGTAAGCCAATACCCCAAAGCAAAGGCCTAATGTTCTCTCTGATAAGTGGATGCTGATCCATAATAGGAGAGGGGGCATGGGAAGAATGGAGAAACTTTAGTCAAAGGGGAGGGAAGGAAGGGAATGGGACATGGGGGCAGGAAAGATGGTGGAATGCGATGGACAACAATGCCCCAGGTTCATGCATGACTGCACATATAGTGTAAGTCTATATTGTGTACAACCAGAGAAATGAAAAGTTGTGTTCCATTTGTGTACAATGAATCAAAATGCATTCTGCTGTCATGTAAACCTAATTAGAATAAAAAATATATATATATTTGTTAGGTCGGAACAGGGCCCAAGATGTCCAATTAAAGGGACCGGTCAGGACAGTTGCAGTCAGCAGCTGTGAAAAGGAGCGGCTCACCAGACGCTGACAGTCACCCGTAGACACGGCTCCTGTCAATCAGCGGGTTTTCCTGACCTATCCAGGAAGGACTCTGGCCTTCTCTTCCTGCTCCCAAGCCCTCCCGTTCCTGACCGGGTTTTTCAAATTCTCCCTACACGGGAGCCCCAGCGCCATTCTTCCCGGACACACTCTGATGGACAGGAGGATTCGGCCCCAGAGCGTGTATTTTCAATAAAGCCTTGCCAAGCGGCTTTAATTCATCTTCTTCTGGTCATCTAGTCTTTACAATATCTTTTAAAAATGATGGAGAGAGGGGGTAAATATAGGGAACTGGGAGCCCATTGAGGGCGACTTGGCTTATGCACACATTCTGGGGCATCCTTAGATGACAGTGGTGAAACTCCACATGCCGAAATCTCTATGTGTAAGGTCGCAGAGCTCATAAAATTGGGCTTTTTGGTTGTAAAGGGGCACAGCTTAGAAACAGATGAAGATGCTCCTCTGTAGAAAAAGAGAAGGTGCCTTTATGAAGTTCAGGTTCTATTTTTTAATGTGATGACCACAGAAAGATAATCTGACTTGTTTGGGAAAGCTTATTTTTAATCTTTTAGAAATGACTGCTTTCTACTAAAAAGGGAGACTTGGGGGAAATAGAAATAGTTTTCTGTGGGTGATTTATAAAGCAAGCTATTTTGAGGGATTAAAACTGTCTACCTTGGTTTGAGTTATTTGATTATTTAAAAACTCGAATGAGGATAAGGCAGTTAATTTGTTGGCTTTCTGGTTGGCCTCTGTGTCATCATGTCCTCTTCAGATGAGTTCTGGGGAGATTTATCTGGGGTGGCCCCTCGGTGCAGTTCGAGCCTGCAATAACACTTAGTTCCTCTCCCTCCTGACAGGCCCCCTCCTCAGGGTCTTTTACAATGGTTGCCTTTGAGCCCAGAGATCCTCAGTCATGCAGGCCTCTGTCTAACGTCTCTGAGGAAAATGCTGGAATCCCTCAGAACAGAGCGGAACTGGAAGGGGAGACGTCATTATCCCAGAGCTGACTGTAAATTGTGCTGTTTAGTCTGTAAAGCAATTAGGTCGGGGGAGTGTAACGTGATCCTTTTCGGCCTTTGTGGCCTCTGTGGGTCTGTTGGGTTCTTTTGCTGGGCACTAGCACAGAGCTTTCAGGCCAGCATCCTGCACTCCCTAAGCCAAACAGATGCTGCAAAACAGGCCAGCTTTCTTGTGATTAGTGGAATGACTGTGTTCCCATGGGGCCTGAGCTGGGTATTCAAGGACCCAAGTTCAAATTCCAGCTTTGCTTCTTCCTTGTCACTTAACCTGAAACAGGGTCTGTCCCTATGGCTCCCCTGAGCAAAACTCAATTTCATTAAACTGGCCCAATGTCTCTGCCACATAGATTTAGCTGAATTGTGTGCAAGGCCTGGTCTGGGTGTGATGTGAATTCTCCAAAATTCATTTGGGTACCTGTACAGTGTGGCCAGCTCTTACTTGGTGGTATTCATGTTGAAAAGGGTGCCATTGTTTCAATCTGCTTCTTGAGAATGCTGGTGGCCTGAGACCTTTTCCATATGTCTCTCCCTTACCCTTTCTGTGGAATTCTTGCTGTGCCCTGTATTGTCCTATAAAAAGTAGGTCTTCCTGGCTATGCCCTACCATGGTATCCTGGCTATTTCCTATGTACTATTTATCCATGATATTAATTCAATGTGCCTCTTATTAACTCAATGTGTCTTCCTCACTAGGTTGTGAGCTTTCTGAAAGTGTGACCATGGCTGCTTTATCTCACTGTGCCCTTGCACCAGTACAGTGTCTGGGCACATGTACATATTTTGTAGGATGAATGAAAGAAAAACCATATATACCCAATAGGTAGGTTGGACCAGATACCCTTCTCCTTGTCTACCAGATGAAAGTTCAAGGTCAGAGTCACATCCTTGAAAGGTCCAAGAGGACAGCTTCATCCCTGGTACCTTCTGAGTACATCTTCACGCCCTCAGTACCCAGCCTTGGACTCTCCACAAATGGACTTCTTGCTTATTCATGAATTAAAAATAACCTTTTGGGGCTGGGGTGTAGTTCAGGGGTAGAGTGCTTATCAAGCACATGTGAAAGCCTGTTTGATCCCTGGCATTATTACAAAAAGAGAAAAAAGAAAAGAAAAAAAGAAGTAACTTTCTCTTTCATTTATGCTACTGTTACTTTGGATCCTCTGCTATATGTAGCCAAAACTTATTTAGCTGATACGCCAGGGAAATTGTGCTCAAGGGCAGCTGTAATGGGCTGCCCAAAGAGATTTCTTTGGAACAGCAAATAAAATAATGAGGAGTGTGTGCATTTGTGTGTGTGTGTGTGTGTGTGTGTGAGAGAGAGAGAGAGAGAGAGAGACAGAAAGACAGAGAGACAGAGAGGGAGTGTTCCCAGGAATCCTGGGTGTGTTTAGTGCGGGAGGAATCTCCACCCCAGTGAATGATGGGGCATGAGGAATCCTCTGGTTACACTATGTGTTGAGTGGAGTCCTCTTTTCTCCGTATGGACTCCAGTACACATTTGTTTTAAATTATTCCCTAATTGCTTAAGTGTCTGTGGTGTCTTTTCTCTTAGGGCCTGGAGAGTGGAAAGAGGGAATCTCACTGTGGGCTTCCCCCTACCTCCAGGGTGGAGACCCTCCCAGGGACTCCTCCTGCTAGGCGTAGAGAGGCTGGTGGGTTACAAAGCTAAGACCCTGAGGCATGAGAAATGGAATGACCACTGGGCTTCCCCTTCTAACCCTCCAAATTCCAAGCCCAAACTTGGTGCAGTGTTGGGAAATCCAACTGTTTTGCTTTTGTGGCAATGCTAACATATACCTCATTAGTCTGTTTGTCTTAAAATCCACCCATTCTTCAAAAGAAAAAGAAAATAGACAGGGCTTAAAATAGTTCCGTTGTCTGTGTGGGAGCCGTGGCCTGTGCCTTGGTAAATACAGAAACCTCTTCGTCTTCGCCGGACCCGCTTCTGGGGCAAAGAGCCGCAGGGACGTGGCCAGTGCTCTCCCTGCTGGGACCATGGGCAGGCTCTCGTGGCTGTGGGAAAGCAGGGCTACATATCCAGTGGCAGGTAGGAGTCAGACTGCCAGGGAAGGAGAGGCCCTGGAAATCATGGAGCTCAGCCCCTGCTGTTTACACCTGAAATAGCAGGGGACTAGAGCCAATGTCTGTCTCACCCAAGGTCTACCAGCTTGGAACGACAGAGTAATAACTGGAGCACATCCTAGTTGGCTCCTTTCCCACTGAAGGTGAAGTTGGAAGCACACAGAGGCCAACCTGCATATGTAATCGACAGTCCTTTGGTGAGTCTCCCTCGTTGATCTCTTCCTACCCCAACCCAGTGACTTCTGTGTTCCCATCATCTGCAAGAAAGGTCCGTCAGTTGTTGAATCCTTACTCTGGGCCTTGACCCTGTGTTCCGACGGGAGCTCATTTGATCTCTATGTCAACCTTACGAGGTTGTTATGGCTATTAGATAACTATAACAGCTATTGGTAGGCATAATCAACAGATAACTATTATTATCCCTTCTGAGGCTATGAGAGGTTATCAGGGATTGGTCCCAATTCACAGAACGTGAAAGTGGTGGGGCTGAGACTGGGATTCAGGGATTCTTGCCCTCTGACTCTGGAGAGCTCAGTCTTAACCATGGTACCATTCAGCCTTTTGCACTTTTAACATCTTCACCTTTCCATTCCAGGAATCTAGTGCTGCTCAGCAAACATCAATAGACCATGTCCCTGGAGCAATTTGTCTTTGGCAATGATGGAGTTACAGGGATCTACTCACAGTTTCTGTCTGTTCTGCTTTGTGGGCACACTTGTGGCCTATGTGTAAAGGAAGTTGTGGTCACTTCTCTTGATCCAGAGAACAGGAGAAGTCACCTCAATAGAACTAGGCTGTTGCATGAGTTGCTTTGCCACTTGGAATGTATGACCCAGCATAGCCGGTGGTGCTTGAGTGGCATATTGGATGCTATATGAAGCCTTTGCCGGGCATTAATATATGAATCATGGCACAGACTGTTGGGATTTTGAGCAAAGATGTGCCACCCTGTGTGTGGATGATCGTTCTTCTTTGAGAAATGGCTTTGTCTTACTGCTGGGGCCTAGTAGAGGCTGGTTACCACGTGTCTTTGTCTGACACATTGAAACATAAAGTTGGCTATGTGTACATCACTCCATCATCAGAGGGAAGTGGTTGGTATACATATGTTTGGGTTCAAGCTGGCCCTGAGACACGAGGAAATTGCATGAACAAGTGGCCCAGGAACCAAGGCCCAGAGTCCCTCTTATAGGGAGGGACCTTCATGGGTTTGTGACCCGTACAGTTTCACAGAGCCTGTGCTCAGAAGGGATCCTTCTTGGTTTTACGCTTGGTTGTCTCCCTCTTGAAATTCTTAATAATTTTCAACCAGGTCGGGCGGGCTTCCTTTTCATTTTGTTCTGGGTGTGTCTATGAGGGTGTTCCTGGAGGAGATTAGCATATGAATCAGTAGATTGAATAAAGAAGATCTACCCTTACCAACCTGGGCAGACATCCTTCAGTCCACTAAGGAGCAGCATAGGACAAAAGGGTGCAGGGAAGGAGGATTCTCTCTTTCTCTGTGCACAGGGATATCCACTTCCGCTGCCCTCTGACATCAGGGCTCCCGGTTCCTGGACCTGCAGACTCCAGGGTTCACAGAGGCAGCACCTGTGGTTCTCAGGCCTTGGCCCTCAGCCTGAGTTCCCTGGTTGCAGATGACAGAGTGTGGGACTCCTCAGCCTCATAATCGTGGGAGCTACTTCTCACAATAATTCTCTTATATGTCTATATATAGCCTATTGTTTCTGTTTCTCTGGAGAGCCCTGAGTAATGTAAGTGCTCTTTTTCCCATAGACAGGATTCAGGGGTCCTGGAATCAAGGCCTGGGAATGGAGTGGGTTCCCTCACTATCACCACGAGTGAAAAAAGTTTGTTCCTTGTCCCTGAACCTGTGGGCTCTTTTGTCTAAAGGATTTAGTTTGCAGAGGAGGAGAGCTTCCACCACAGCAGTGATTCTGGTAAACCGGAAGTTGGGACTGCCCTCTGGCCTCTTTGGGCTCCTTTGGACAGGGATCGGCAGACAAAGAAGGTGCAGCTGAGCTCATAGCAGTGCTGGATTTTGTGGAGGGAAGTTGGCTGCTGCTTTCTCCATGGTGGGGATAAAGAGTAGGTGGGATATCTGGGATGTAGGAGATTCTTTGGGGGAACCCCTGGTCCTCCAGTGTCCTGTGATAAAAGTTAAAGGTAAAGTTCAAGGACTTGATACAGGCTAGACTGTTCAGGCCCAGACCGTGTGGGGGTGAAGTTGGGTCACCCCATCAGGTATGGAGGAGTGGCCACTTAGGGCAAAGGAAATATATTGAATGAGTAGTAGAAGAAGGAGCTACAAAGGCCATCTTGGACCATCTTGCCAAGTGCAGAAATGAGAACTGTAATAATTGTGAGCATTTCTTTCTTATTTTTCTGTGAATAGATTAACCTACTTCTCTCCCTTTTTTTCCCTTTCCCACTTCTTAACATCTAAAATAAGATGTGTTAATGGTAGTTAACTTTCTATCTTAGTATTTGAATTACTCAGCTACAAAAGGAATGAACATCACCCACAGATGGATTAAGTAACAAAACAAAGCCAAAACCAAGCCTTGAATTCCTCTTTCACTGAGAAGGGAAAAGGTTACTGTGGCTCTGATGGTACAGTGAGACAATTTCATCACCTGAGGCGAAGTGGACATTAAGTATGGCATTAAGTATGACTAAAAGAAATACGTATGGATGCCAAGTTTTCATGCAGTGGACTGTGGTGGCCTTTTATTCTACATTTCAACTTAGCTAAGCTGAACCTGTTTCCCAGAGTTCTCTTTTCTGTATGGTTTCAGGTTAGGGTTGGCCTCATTTGCATAAATTTAAAGGTAGAAGTGAAGCTATTGTCATTTTATGCTCTGCAGGCCACTGCAGGGCAGATGTTGTTGCCAACTCATGCATGTAGTGACTGATGTGTTGGTAAGGCTAGAAGCTGGGCACCTAGCTCAACCACCTCTCACCTGGTACTCTCCTTCTTTCTCTGAATCCTGGGCCAGGAGCATTTAGAGCTGTGTATAAAAGTGCCAGCTTGTCCCTCAGGTCACTTGTGTCATTGAGCATAGAGTGGGGAGATGCAGAAATAGCTCCAGTTTGCCCTTCCAGGTTTTAGCTGAACCTGGTCTCCCTCACTTCACATCCATACTCATGTACCATTTCCAGCTCTGCAGACGTTGAGCTAGTGCCTGATGCAGATGTGGTAGCCTTCAATAGAGAGCATCCTCATTCTTTCACCCCCCGCGACACACGCTAGGTTTCATCACTGTAATGAATCCCTTAATTTTATGTCACTCAGAGGGACTCATCTTTCTTTTTTTTTTTATTTGTTCTTTTTAGTTATACATGACAGTAGAATGTATTTAGATGTATCATAAATAGAGTGTAATTTCCCATTCTTGTGGTTGTACATGATGTGGAATTTCACTGGTTGTGTGTTCATATAAGAACATAGGAAAGTTCTGTCCTATTCATTCTACTGTCTTTCCTATTCCCATCCCCCCTCCCTTCCCTTCATTCCCCTTTGTCTAATCCAGTCAACTTCTATTCTGCCACCTCCCTTGCTGTGTGTTAGCATCCACATATCAGTGAGAACATTCAGCCCTTGGGTGTTTTTTGGACTGGCTTATTTCATTTAGCATGATAGTCTCCAGTTACATCTATTTATCGGCAAATGCCATAATTTCATTCTTCTTTATGGCTGAGTAATATTCCATTGTGTATATATAAATCACACTTTCTTTATCCAGTCTTCTGTTGAAGCTATTAAATAGCCAAGTTAAGATTCAAAGCCAGATCTAAAAGATTCTGAGTTCAAATCCCTATGGTCCCAAACACTTTGAACCTAATTACATTGCTGAATTGGTGTCCTTGTTTTTCTATTTCTGATCTTTGTTTAACCAGAGATTAAAAATTAGATTTCATGGGTGATGTTCATGAAATCAACTTTACTTTTGTCTCCTGCTACCCTCTCCTACCTATGGTGTGTGTTTTTTCCCTGCTACTACATAAAAACTCAGGCTCAGTGACTTTTCTGGTCATTAGTAGTTGATAGAAAGTTCTGCAAACATGTTAGGGAGTAAAACATAGTCTCAGTTTGAAATATCCAATTTGGTATATTAGTTAGCACTTAAATTTATAGTTAAATTAAGAATTCCTTCTTCTCTGACCCTCTCCCCATGCCACCTCCTCTCTGGCTGAAAGTGGCTACAGTCTATCTGCCCTTGGGAAAAGGATGTGGTCAGCACTCTGCTCTCTTTATGTCCTGATTCTTCCCCTCCTCATGTTTCTCCCCAGGATTCGAGCTGGGAGGAAGGAAGAAAGGTAGGGACTAAAGACAAACAAATAAACAAAAAGTTTTACCTTCCATAATTGACATACCATAAAATTCACCCCTTGCAAGCGTATAAATCAATGATTTTTAGTAGAATCATGGACTTCTATAACCATCGTAATTTTAACTCTGTTAGAATATTTTCATTACCTTAAAAATTATTCTCAAGCCCATTTGAAATGACCCCTTCCCTAGTCCAAGGCAACCTCTGATCTGTTTTCTATCTGTGTAAATTTGCCTTTTTTGGACATTTCCTATAAATGACATCATACAATATATAGTATTTTGTTTCTGGATTCTTTCACTTAGCAGAATGTTTTGGAAGTTCATACACATTGTGACATGAATCATCAATTTTCTCCTTTTTATTGCTGAATAGTGTTACTGTTGCATAGACATACCATGTCTTATTTATCTACTCACCACATGATAGCTCTTTGGGCTGTTACCACTTTTATTTTTCTTTTGACTATTATAAAAATGCCACAGTGAACACTGGCATGTGTCTTTGTGTAGATGACTTATGTTTATTTCTTTGGGTTTATTCTTTCTTAAACATCATACTGTTGATTATTTTATAGTAAGTTTTGAAATCATGTAGCATAAATTCTGACTTTGTTCTTCATTTTCAAATTGATATTGCTTATTCTAGTTCCTTTACATTTCTATATGAATTTTAATTTTTTACTTGCTAAAAAAAATAAAAACAAAACCCTGCTGAAATTTTGGTAGGGATAATGTCATTGTCTTAGTCTGTTTTGTGTTATTATAACAAAATATCTGAGGCTGGGTAATGTGTAAAGGAAAGAAGCTTATTTGACTCATAATGTCTGGTGGATTTCCAAACAGCATGGTTCCAGCTCTGCCAAAAGCCACCCTGTGGTCTGTGTCACCATATCGTAAAGAAGTGGAAAGGACACTGGCTGTGTGCAGAAGGGGCCATGCACATTGGGTGGCCTTGCTAGATAACACACCACTTTCACAAGAATGAATTCACTCCTTGAAGCCAGCATTAATCGCTTCTGACCCCTGACCTACAACCTAACCACTTTCCGCTAGGTCCTGTCTCCCAAAGGTTCTACCACCTCTCATAACACCACACTTGGGAACCAAGCTTCCAGCACACTTAACTTTGGGAGGTACACTTCAACCATATCCAAACATAGCAGTCTTAATAATACTGCATCTTCTTAATGCAGGGGCATTTAGAAATATGTTGCTTAATTTCCACATATTTGAGGATTTCCCAGATTTATTGATTTTTGTTCTTTTATACTTTTAATTCTTTTATGGTCAAATTCCATAATTTATCCTTTGAAGTGTGTTGATTTTAATCATATTGGTTTTAAAATTTTAAAAATCATTTAAAAATCAATATGATTTTAATCCTTTTAAGTTTTATAGCCTTGTACGTGGTTTCTTCAAGAGAACATACCAGTGTGTTAGACTAGTAATGGTATTAGAGAAAGGTATGTTGCAGTGATAAAATGGTCATCCAAAGGCTGCAGAATGCATATAGTCTTCAAGTATATTTGAGATATTCTCCAGGAATTTTTGGTTGTTATTATTTATTACATTTTCCTGATATGTTGACCATTTTGTCTTTATAAAATGTCCTTCTGTGTCCCTAGTACTCTTTCCAGTTCTGAAGTCTATTTTGTCTGATATTAATATAGTCACTCCAGTGCTATTCTGGATACAGGCCCGTAAAACCAATCCACACACACACATTTGAGTTGCTATAATAAAATAACAGAGACTGGGTAATTTATAAAAAACAGAAATTTATTTTCTCACAGTTTTGGAAGCTGGGAAGTCCAAGATTATAGTGCTGGTGGATTTGGTTTTCTGGCAAGGGCTACACTCTCTGCAAGGGAAGAATACTGTACTCTCACGTGGTGGAAGGCAGATGGGCAAGTTAGCCAAGTGCACATGAAGGTTTTTTAATAAGGGCTTAATTCCTTTCACAGGGAGGAGCTCTCATGGCCTAATCACCTTTGAAAGACTCCAACTCTTAACACTATCACATTGGTAACACCTGAGTTTTTCAGGAGACATGTTCAAACAGTAGCAGGCACATGCACATGCATGTGCAAGCACACACACATAATGTTGGTTATGTCAAGTTGGTTAGTATAGTTGTTCAAATCATATATATGCTTGCCAATTTACTGCCTAGTGTCTTAATCAATTATTGAATGTGGGATATTGAAATCTTCAACTATCATTTTTAAACTTTCTATTTTTCCTCATAAGTTCTGTTACTTTTAGCTTTATGAATTTTTGGGTTGTTGTTATTTATTATATTTTCTGATGTGTTGACCATTTCATCTTCATAAGTTAACCTTCTTTGTCTCTCATACTATTTCCAGTTCTGAAGTCTATTTTGTCTAATATTAAAATAGTCATTCCAGTTCTATGGATACTGTTTATGTGGTATGTCCTTTCTATCCTTTGCTTTTAACTAATTTATATCTTTGAATGTAAGATGTGTTTCTTGTAGACAGCATACAATTGATTTTTGCTTTTTAAATACAGTTGATAATCTCTGCCTTTTTATTAGGTTTTAGGCCATTCATATTTAATATTCTTACTTTTGTGGTTGGATTTTTTTAATTAACATTTTGTTAGTTTTTCTGGTTGTACCTTATTACTTTTTGAATAATTTCTGTGATAAATGAGTTTTTAAGGGTATCATTTTGATTTTTTTAAGGACTATATTTTGGGTGTTATTTTATGTTTGCTTGTTTGTTTGTTTATTTATTCATTTTGGTACCCGGGATTGAACCCAGAGGCACTTAACCACTAAGCAACATCCTCAGCCCTTTCTACTTTTTAAATTTTGAGACAGGGTCTCACTAAATTGATTAGGGCCTTGTTAAGTTGCCAAGGCTGGCTTTGAACTCACAATCCTCTTGCCTTAGCTCCAGAGCCACTAGGATTACAGTTGTGTGCCACTGTGCCTGACTTATTTTCTCTAATTTTTAAGACTGTTTTGCTGAATGTAGAATTATTGGTTCACAACATTTTTACTTTTTATTTATTTATTTATTTATTTGATACTGGGGATTGAATGCAGAGGCACTTGACTATTGAGCTACATTCCAGATCTCTTATTTTTATTTTTTATTTTGAGAAAAGGTCTCACTACTTTGCTTACAGCCTTGGTAAATTGGTGAGGCTGGCCTCGAACTTGTGATCCTCTTGCCTTGGCCTCCTGTTTCTGGTGTTACAAGTGTGTGCCACCATACCCAGCTGGTTCACAATAATTTTTTAGGACTTTGAATGTGCTATTTTACTGCTTTCTGGTCTCCATTGCTCAGATGAGAGGTCAACCATTAATCATGTTGGTGTTCCCTAGGTGTGTTATTTTTCTTTTTGCTTTTGAACAGTTTCTCTCTCTCTTTTCTTTTTTTTTTTAAGAGTTTGACTGCTGGGCATGGTGGTGCAAGCCTGTAATCCCAGTGGCTCGAGAGGCTGAGGCAGGAGGATTGCAAATTCAAAGCCAGCCTCAGCGAAATCAAGGCACTAAGCAACTTAGTGAGACCCTGTCTTTAACTAAAATACAAAATAGGGCTGGGGATGTGGCTCAGTGGTTGAGTGCCTCTGAGTTCAATCCCTGGTACCAAAAAAAAAAAAAAAAAGTTTGACTATGATTTGTTTAGTCTTGCCTTTATTTATGTTTATCCCATTTAGAGTCCATTGAGCTTCTTGGATCACTAGATTAAAACTTCACATCAAATTTCAAAAATTTTATGCTGAAATGTTTTTCTCTCTCTCCTGGGATTTCTATAGGTGAATTTTGGCACAGTTTATGTTATTTTAAAGATCTCCGAAAGTTCATTCATTTTTCTTCTGTTTTTCAGATTGGTAATTCTGTTGATCTATCCCTAAATTCACCTATTCTTTATTCATCCCTCTTAAATGATCTTTTTATCCTTTGGTAAATTTTTTTTAGTTGTATTTTGCAGTCCCTGAATTTTCATTTGGATTTCTTCTTTGTAATTGCTGTGTCCTAATTGAGAATCTCTCTTTGTTAATTCATTGTTGTCATTCTTTCTTAATTCTTTAAACATCGCTTTCTTTTGCTTTTTAAACATATTTGACTGATTTTAAATCTTTATCTGCGTTTCAGCATTTAGGACATTGAAGACAATTGTTATTGATCACATTTTTTTTCTCACACATGGGTCCAACTTTACTATTTGTGTGTCTTCTAGTTTTTGTTGAAAACTAAACATTTAAGAGAACCTGTTGTAGCAACTTTTGTTTCTAATTTTGTTACCCCCCAGAAGGTTGCTATTATTTCATTTGCATATTTATTTTTTACTTGGTTAAAACTGTAAGATGTGCAGTATGCAGACATTGATTTCACTGTTTTGTTTTTAATGTTTCTATTGATAAGGTTTTCATTTTATTTATAAGGTGGACTTCTTGTGTTTGCCTAGTGTAGTGATGAATAAAGATCTGACTCAGCCTCAACCAGAGTCCTACAATACTTTTTTTTTTGGTACGGGGATTGAACTCAGGGGCACTCAACCACTGAGCCACATCCCCAGCCCTATTTTGTGTTTTATGTAGAGACAGGATCTCACTGAGTTGCTTAGGGCCTCGCCGTTGCTGAGGCTGGCTTTGAACTCCCAACTCTCCTGTCTTAGCCTCCCAAAGTGCTGGGATGACAAGCGTGAGCCACTGCGCCCGGCGGAGAGTCCTACAATTCTTACCCCAAGTTCAAAAGTGTTTAAAGTATGAACACTTCTCAGTTTCTCATATGTCTTTGGCTGATGTCCAGAGTGCTGAAATGACTGCTTCTGTCAATGACATCCAGATTTATATGGCTTTGGGAAATCAGGCTGGTTGATCTCCTCACTCAGCCATAGCTAGATGTCCCACCTTCCACAGAAAAGTTTTCATTTGACACATACGGTTGAAAATGGCTCCATCAGACACTTTATCCTTAGCCTTCTGGTGGGTTCTATTCCATCAGCTCCTCTAACAGATCCTTTTATGACTTTAGTTGTGCCTTCTCTTAACTGATTCTCCTGGTTTGGGGCTCTAATAGACTACTTCATATCACCTTTCAATACTGTGGTTCAATAATTCTCCAGGTAGTTTTCTTGGATGAGATCTTAATGGTTCACTTTCTTTCTCCTGTTGACCATGTATGGTCCTTAGAAAACAGGCATTTAATCCTTGTCCTGGCAAGTTCAAAGAATGCTAGCCTTCCCAATAAAGCAACTGCCCTCCTGTAGTCTAGTACCAAATTAATCACCATCTGTGTATCTTGTCTTCCAGGTTTCCAAGGCTGAAGACCAATGTGGTCCCCAATTTCCAACTTTTGGGAGCACTTAGGTGGGGTACTTGAGTCATACCTCTGCATCTCTCCTTGTTGTGGGGGTGGGGAAAAGAAACTCAATGCAGGTCTCTCAAAGAAATCCTCCTGCTATTCTTTCTCAACTAACACACTTCCAAGGCTTTTTATAAACTCCTTATAGAAAGGTGGTTTTAGAGGCATGAAGCTGGGTTCTCAGATATTTCCTTTTGAAAATCTGCTTCTTACTCTGAAACATTATTTTAGAGTTTCTTATCTATTGTATCTTGCTGCTTCATTAAAAATTCCAATTCAGCATCCTGTTACACTTGTGTTTATTTTCAGAGACTTTTCCTAGTCCCTTTCAGACTAAACAACGTTTCTTAAAGTTATGGTTGTTCATAGATGTTATGTGAAAAATGGCTCCTGTGAGGAAATAACTTTGAGGAATACCGTGTTAAGCAAAGTTGGGCAGGTTCTTTTTGCTACAGGGATTCTCAGAACCTTGGAATGCTAATATAGACTGTGAAGTTGGCAGGGGGGCACCATGGAGTATATAATTTTTATCAAAATTTTTGACCAGGCTAAGGCCCTCCCTCCCTTTTTGGTAAACCATTTCAAGAGATTAGTTTCTGTAGGAGATATTTTTGAAATATTGACCCTAAAGGTACCAGTGGAAAGGGCAGGTATTTTGTACCTCATCCAGAGAGCTCCCCTCAGGTCAGTCACGTATTGCCCTTGACCTCCTAAATAAAGCAGTTCTGAACCTTTCAAACATTTGTCATTTTTTTAGACCTGAATGTCATAGAGCTTGACTGTGAGGTTCCTCCAGTGGACTATGGATCCCCTCTGGTTGCATACCTCTCTTATTCATCTTGCACCTCAGGACTTCCTACATTGCCTAGCACTTAGCAGGAATGAATGAACAAAGGCATCACAGGAGAGGTTCTGTGTGCTTCTTCTTCTTTTCCTTCTTTTAAGGAAGGTAAGAAAAGTCTCCACACCAGAGTCCCAAACCACAGATATGCAGTAGTAAAACAAGCCTATTAGGTGCTTAATGAACCACCCCCATGTGTAAAAATCTGTGTTTATGAACCTTTAACACAGAGAAGGATGTGTTAAAAATGCAAATGTCCTGTGCTCTTCTGAGGGCATTTGGGGTAAGTTTTATCTGTGTGTATGATTGTGTACACACAGCTGAGGAGACCAGTTACTGGGAACTTTCCAAAAGGAATGAATGGGATGAAACAGACTGCCCACTTACTGAGTGGTAATTAAGAACAGATTCTTAACATCATCACTTTACCATTTTTAAGATATTTTCCTTCAAAAGACAAAACCAATGAGTGATGAAACACGTTGTGCTTCTCCTGGAGTCCCTCAGTCTTCCAAAAGTCCCTGTTCAATTGCACACACACATATTATGGCAGCCCAAGTCACACCTACCTGAACATTGTAAACAGTCTCAGATGACTTTTCAATGGAGAAAAGGGTATGTGCCCGTCTTCACCCTCAATATAGTTTTTGGGAAGATTTCTTTCTTTTTTATATCCCCAAATACAATTTCATCCTGAAAATGACTGGAGCACTTGACTCTGAGCATTATTTTTCAAAGGGTTTTCAGCTACTGAAAACAGGGATAAAATATAAGCTTGTATATGATCACGATAGTGCCAGATTCTGGTTCCAGAAATAACAGAAATAAGCAGCTCTGTCTACTAGTAGGTATGGCCTTCCCCAGCCTGGGGACTGTGGACTCTGATTCTGGACTGGGTTAGGGGTGTCAGGAAAGAATTTGATCCCCTTCCCTGCCCACTCAAGCACTCTGCTCACTGCCTGATATTCCTTCCCACGTCTGGCCAGGTGTGGCATATTGGATCAGAGTTTGCCTCTCTGGCCTCCAAAGGGGGCCTCATACCAGATTAGACACACGCGTGGCCTGCCTCACTGTGGGGGTGGAGATGGAGGGCTGCCGCCAAGCTGTCCCAGGATTGTGTGTCTTGTGGTTAAACACTTAGGGTTCTGACGTAGGCAAGGCAGCAGAGCTGACCCTCAAGTTGCTGCAAACAACCTGAGAAGGCGTCTCAAAAAATGCAGTCCCTTTCCTTGGAAGGAGACAGTCTTTAAGGGGGGGCAATTTTCCAATCGCTGCCTATTTGGTGTGGTCATGGCTGATCCAGGGGAGATTTCTTAACTCTGGGCAAAGAGACTTGCAGAAAACAGGATGCCAGGAACCTGGGGAAATTAAATGTTAATGTTAAGTGCATTCTTGGTATTAACGAACAGAGGAATGGTGTGTTGGGAGCCGGGAGGAGGTGGAGATAGGAAAGAGGGGGAAGAGACAAAAAGATATTTAAGAATAGTGGACATGTGTAAGGTACAGATATCCCATCATTTAATCCTTACTCTAGCATCATGGATTGATTCTCCTGTTAATCAGTATTATGCAGGGAAGCTAAATGATGCTTTTAGTTGCAAGAATCAGAGCTGGGATTAAAACGAGGATTTTCTGAAGCCATATTCTGAGGCCTTTCTATTACACTTCATGAGAATGAGCAACTAAAATATCTTTAAGCCACTGTGACATCCAGTTCATGTCCTGCTGAAAGGCACTTTGTAGGAAGAAATTGTGGTAGCTATGGGCTTTCTCTCTCTTTCGGTGTATCCTTGGAAGTGATTGTTAGATAATAGAAGTCGAGGAGTCCTATCCTAAAAATGAAGATTATTTACTTTATTATCAGTGAGAAAAGCATGCTCGGTCTATGATCAGACCCATGATCAGAACACCTGATGAATGAGGTGTCTGTGCCAGCTAAACTGGGTCCAGTTCAGCACAAACTTCTGCTTTCTATGTATTAATAGCATCCTTGATCATGGAGTTCACCCTCTCCCTGAGCAGAGCATCTCGGGCTCAACAGGTTGATTTCAACAGCCTAAGTAATGTTAAATGTTAGTCTTATCTGAAAAAACACTTTCACGGGAACATCCAAACTAATGTTGGACTCAATATCTGGGTACCATGGTCCAGTCAAGTTGATATATGAAATTAATCATCGCAGACAGTAAGCTTTAGAAAGTTACTTGCCGTACGAAGGTCACTCAGCAGTGAGTGGTGGGCCTGGGCATTCAGCCGAGGTCTGGGATTCTAACATTTGATCCCCTTTACCATTGTCCACAGCCCATGTAAGTCAATCGGGGCAAGGCATATGTTATTCACGGAGAGCATTATATTGGTTATATGACACATTCTTGGCATTGTCATTAGTCTTTCCTGAGTGCTGCTATGGCCCAAGTGTAGACTAGGAGCTCTAACCCCAGCGAGTCAGCAAAGGGGAGGCTTTGTGAAGCCTGCTTCTCCCCATGATAGGCTGTGCCTTAGAAGGACATGTTGGGCTTTGGAAACTATATCAAGCTTACTGAGCTATTTGAGGACGCTGCACCAAGCAGGTGCATTTTTCTAGATGGGTACTGTGCTATACACCATCTCCCTATATTGTTCAGGGAACAGTTCTGGAGTACACAGGTCAAGAAAGATGAAGCCCATACCTGGTGGTCCTGAGAATAAGAGAGACCCACACCTATGTTAGGGTTCTCTGGTAGGGTTGGGGTGGAGGGTGAATAGCTGGCCTTGGAGAGGACTCTTTCAGACTTACCATCCTCAAAAACAGCTCCATAGCACCAAGAGGCGCATATTTCACGAACATCCTTTGTTTCTTACTAAGTGAGATCACCTGGTCACGGATGGGCATTACTCCCAGACCTGGAGTGTTCTGTGACTCCTCAGCCTCTTTTCCTGTCTTCCCTTGTTCCCATGCTTGTCACATCCCTGACCTGCCACCTCTAAGTCTGTGACCCTACCTCACCTCTTCTTTAATTCTGTTTTCTCTTACTTCAACTGGACTGAAGTCACACCTTCCCACTTATTCTGCTGCTGTTATTTTCTATCAGTTCCCCCATGTTTCTTCTGATTCCTGGACAGTTAGAGTGGTCTGCGGAGTGATTTCCTAGGAGGATGGTTGCTCCATAGCTCCTGATAAATAGAAATGGGTCTGTCACAAAACCCTCTTAAGCCTCAGAAACTTTTCTGCATCCTTTTTCTTTACAATAATAATCAGTAATAGATGTCATTTATCTAATACACTAGTAAAGGCAGACAATACACAGTTGGCATAAAAGGATTCAAGTTGAGAGGAAAATGGTGATAGGAGTACAGACTTAAGAACAGCGCTAATGGTTGCCTTTCTCAGACAGTCACTGAGCCTATGGTGAAATTAAGGAGAAAGGGTGAGATCACTACAGGAAATCTTTGGTGCTCAGTAAACGGCTGGCTGCTGACAGAACCCTGAGAAACCTTGATACCTAGGAGGAAGGAGAGGAACCAGGAGAGGTGCACAAGGGATGGAGTGACGGGCTAATGTCCAGGAGACAGGGGAGTTCTCCGAGAAAGGGAAGGGCTCAACATTTCAAAGGATGTGAGAATGAGGACTGTCAAGACTGGAGTCACCTAAAAGTCCACGTGACCTTAGAGAGAGCAGCTGCAGGGATTTAGGGCAGGATGTCAGAGGGTAGCTGGGGTAGGGAGGGGCTTAGGAGAGAAAGGGAACTGGACTTAATTATGAGTGGCACTTCTCAGTTCTAGAACTCACTGGCAACTGGTTTCATTCTGGTTGAATTTAATTGAATTCACAACGACTTGGGAGGAATGAGGATCTTTCATTGAGTTTTGTTGTTGTTGTTGTGGTTTTAAAGATGTTGTGGAAGATACACAGAATTGGAGTAAGAAAGCTAGATTAGGGTCCAACATCCCTCATTTGCTGACTGTATTGTCTTGGGCAGGACTCCTATCACAGATTTCTCTTCTTATAATAACAATAAAAAAGAGGTTATAATTATAATTTCCAAAGATATAAGGTTCAGAGATGATATATGAACAGGTTTTGTAGATTATAAAGAATTAAGCAAGTGCAAGTCATCATGTTAAAAATCATTGTCATATTTGGAAGCCAATGCTCAGTAACTGTTCCAATATTTTGGTGGATTGAGGGGAGTACCAGGTAAGATTACATTTGGCCATAAATGGCAGAAGCCTCAAGGATAATAAACACAAAAGGTTTTTTTTTTTTCTTATATAACAAGAAGTCTGAAGAAGGTGAAGCCACTTATGGCTCACGTCCAGGCATCAGACCCATACTCTAAATGAGAAGAAATGGGAGAAGGAGGAATAAGAAACATCAAAGGGCCGAAGGAGCATGCCACTTAAATTTGACCTTTTCTTAAAGAGTTTTGTGAAAGCTGGCCCTGCCTTCTGCATTCCCATCTCACTGGCCAGAATGGGGTCTCATAGCTGCCCCTGATTATAAGGGAACCTGGAATGGCGAAGATTGCAGATTTCCAGCTTCTTTAGTCCAGGAAGGAAAGGCATAAAGGGCCTGCCAATGGCTTCTGGAAGCCAATTCACAATGTCTGCAGCAGGGCAGAGCTCACTTTGCCAATGGAGCCTTGTCTTGAGGGAGAAGATGGGGGGGTGGGGCGATACGATGCTCAGGCCAGATGAAAACAGTTTAGCTAATCCCAAGACTTGGCTCCTTCTGACAATCAGCCCTAACCAGTTGCAGTGAAAGGGTGAACACATCCCAAGTCCTGGAGTCCCTCCTACACTGTAACGGTGGTTAACGGACACCTCTACCTCAACACCATTCAGCAACAGAAGGTTTACAAGAGTTGTGCTTTAATGATTTTTGCTTATCCCTGCCCCCTCTCATTAATGGGGGACTGAATATCTACACAGTTCTGTTATCTAACTGGATAAATAATTTGCATATCATGTGTCCATTTTAAAGTTCATTCTCCAATCATGAAGAAAAAAACATATTGGAAGGATGGCCCCTGAACTAAGCCATTTCCTCTAGCTCCTTCAGCAGGCTGGAGAAATAACTACTGAATTCCAGACCTAAATGCCCAGAAGACTCTGTACAAGTCACCATGGTGATGGAGCGGGGAGGCCCTTTATAGTGGGACTCCTGAGTGTGGGGAAAATGGGAGAAGATCAAGGACTCACCGGAGGGTGCTGGCAATCATGGAGGAGACAGTTACTTTTGACTGAGATCATTTCCAGTCCAGTCAAGGACATAGACCACAATAACATTTTTTTAAAAATTAAACGTAATTTTTAGAAGTCTGAATAAGAACTATTGTAAATGGCTCCAAAGATGTATATAAGCAATGAAGATGAATTGACTGGCACACAGTTGGAAAAGCTATACAGAGGCAGGGAGTGTGGAACATAATTTAATAAAAATAAACTTTTAAAAAAATCTTTTTTTATACACACACTCCCAAAGAAGAAATGGAAAAGTTGTTAGGGTGTGGACCAGGGCTTCTAATTAGCTGCTGGACGGTGCCCGGTCTCTCTCTTCCCTTGCCCAGCTCCTTCTTGGGACACATTGTTGGAGAAAGGGGCACTTCGGTGGAGAGAGGATTTCCCCTCCTGTTCAGCTGGCCTTCCACCAGCCCTTTGCCCGCTGCCCAGGGGAGGAGCGGAGAAGAAACCCACTGCGCAGGTGGCCACTTTTGCCTCCTTGACCAGAGGGAGCCCTGAAAAGGCTCCTTGCCAAAGTGGGGAACAGCTACCCTCATTGTGTGCCTCGCCCTGCCTGCCGCTCTCTCCCTTCCTCCCTCCTCTCCGTTCTGTCTGAAAGTGTGAAAATTACAAATCCCAAGGAACTGCAATCAGAACTCTACCTAGGGAAAATTCAGAGTATCCTTGCCACAAATATCCTGCTCCAAGACGCCTGACGTCAGAGCGGGGCGGGCGGGCGGCGCGAGGCCGGGCGGGAGGGGGGCCGCCGGGCTTCTCTGGAGTACAGTCGAGGACAGAGCCGAGCGGCGGAGAGCCGAGCAGCGGCCGCCCTGCTGGGGACCCGAGCTGCGGGAGCCGCGACGCGCCATGGGGGCCTCGGGGTAGGTGCTGCGCCGCGCTCCGGGGCCCGCGGCGGGGAGGCATCGCCACGCTTTCCGCCCCTCGCTCTTTAGACTGCTGAGCGCGCATCGGAGAGGCAGCACCTCCGCGGGCTGGTTGTTTTGTTTCCTTCTCCAAAGTGTTTGCAGGAGCGCGGACACTTGGAGTGGGCTCCTGGGCTCCCGGGGCCTGTGTATGCAAGTGTGTGTCTGGATGTGATTGTGCGTGATTGCATTGTGATTGTGTGAGTCTGTACTGGCACATCTGGACACAGGAAATGTCTTTGGAAAACTTTTTAAAAATGTTTTGTGTGTGTGTGGTGTGTGTGGATGGCTTTGAAATGGGACTCCTGTGTTGTCACAAGTGGACAGATATAGACAGTGGCTCCCAAGTTGACAACTTTTCCGTAGTGGCTTTTCCCAGCCCAGTTTGTGCCTTCACTGCGGTGGACCAAAGTCTTCACAAGCCCCTCTGCTTCCACTTGGAGGCCTGGCCTCCGGCCGGCAAGCAGGGCAGCCTAAGCAGTGCTGAGGTTCTCTTCTAAGGGCAGTGGGACTGGGCAACCAAGGAACATCCCCAGAAAGGGAGTCTCTGGGACACTCGGCACCTGTGACTGGAGCCCAACCTCAGGCTTGGTTGTGGTCCTGACCTCTCCAGCAATAATAGGTCTCTGACTAAACTGGGAAGGAAGGATCTGGTTTGGTGGCAGGTAATTGTAAGAAGCATATAGAGGATGGAGGAGGTGATGGTGTCCCCACGCTGTAGCCCTGTGTCTAGCTCTGCCCCAGGACTTGGAGCAAGGTAGATGTATCTACCACATGTGCCCATGGTGGGGTGAGCTCCAGGTTCTCCTAGAGTGCTTCGTGTGGTCGCCCAAACAAGATGCAAACTCCTAACATAAAGAGACGTGTCTAAGCTGTGGGATGGAGGAAGGGGGGCAGCGAGGGAGAGCGAGAGAGATTTTTATCAAAATTGAACACAGATTGCTGAGGTCTGGGCTTGATTTAACTCTTAGCTCTCTGCCGTGGCCACTTCTCCCCAGTTGTGTGGTGGATTCAGAAAGTTCCCTGGAGGGTAGGAAGGAAAATCACACCTCTCCAGCAAAGAGTCCCTGGAGTTTTTCCTGGAAGCCCACAGAGGAATGAAAGCAACTTCCCATCTTTAAAAATTTCAAGTTTTGTGTTGACTGACTTCTGAGTTTGGTGTCAGTTTCTTGGATTTCCGTTTTCCCCCTGGGGACCTAGATGGGGAACAGCATTCTAGGGCAGTGAGGCGAGGGGCTGTGGGCTGCAGGGAGCATCGGGCCCTGGATTGCACAGCGCAGGACACTGTGTGTCAGTAGCTGGGACCCACGAGCAACTGACTTCAAGAGAGCTTGGATTGTCAGCTTGTCTCTTGCCAGGTCTCTGGTTTTGTATTTTGTAGTGGAGCCAACCTTCAGCATTTGGGTGGGAGGAAGATTACCGGACTCTCCCTATGTCCTAGAAAAAGGAGAGAAGGAAGGGACAGGGAGGAAATCTGGAAATAAAAACAGACCCACCGGAAGTTGAGATTTGGGAAGGATTTTAGAAATTATACAAATTGAACCCCAGGGAAGCGCCATAAAAGATTGGGCAGGCAGCAGTGTCAGAAATGGACTCATTTCACTTCAGGAGTATGTCGCCCACTGAAGCGTGGGGAAGAAGAAAATCATCCCGTGGACAGTGTAAACAAGAGTGCGTGTGAACAGGGGCGGCTGGGTTCCCGTGAAATGACAGCGCGCACATGACTGCGTGGTGATTGGCATGGCCTCAGGCTTGGAGGCATCAATGGCCCATCTCTTCATCTGTGCTGGGAACTGCATCCCACCCCCACTTCTTCCTTTAAAAAAACAACTGTGCTCTTATTGTCTTGCTCCCTGGTAGCTGCACATTCTGGCTCCTAACTTCTGGCTAGTTTTTAGGACTTTCCTTCTGGATCCTTGGATGCGGAGGGAATACTTGTGCCCCCATCAGGACAAAAAAGGGAGAGAAAATTCTCCTGGGTCTTAGGACTCAGCAAGGTGGAGACTGTGAGGGCGGGATGGGTAGAAGGAAGCCTGTGGATGTTTTTGCCTTTGAGGGTGAGGCGTGGGGGTGGGTGGGTTGAAATACTATTGCTTTCTGTGAGAACATCCCTCCCCGGTCCATCTTCTTCCCAATTCCCTGTCTTCAGTGTTTTGTGACTTAACATTGTTCCCATCACTGAATAGGTTTGGGTCCAGAGTAAGTAATGAAGACAAAGGCTAAGTAAGGGTAGCTGCAAGGACATAGAGATAGTGAGGCCTATGAGGCTTTCTTCTTTGATTTTAGTGGAGCCAATGGAAGAAACAAGTTGAACTGTTCTCACTTGTTCCCATTATTTAAAAACTAGAAGACTAAATACCCTGGGGGCAGAGGGGATCCATCAGATAGGACTTCTAGAAATACTCTTGGGCTAGCATAGAAATCCCCAGGGAGAGTTTAACACAAGAGTTAAGCTTTCAACTTTTTCAGTGTGTGGAGTTTCTCCAGAAGGTGAATAGAATCCTGGCCCTTCTAGGTTTGCCCTGAGAGACACCTCAGACCCAGCCAGGATGAATTCCCAGGCCACCAACACTTGGGATAATATGGAAGTCGTTTTACTGTTCCTTCTATGAGTTCTGGCTTCTGGCTAGCTCTTTGTCCACTCTGAGATCAGATTAATTAGGGAGGGTGCATCCTTAGGCATTTTTGAAGGTCCAAAGGACAAACAAACCCAGCAAAAAGTAAAATGGAGGGGTTGTCATTGGCTTAGGTAGCAATTGACCCTCTAGGTCTTAATAGCCAGAGACTCTGTTCAGGACCCTGTGCCACTTACCTCTGAACCTTGCATGCAGCGTGGCCCAATGGAAAGAGTGCAGACTTGTGAATAGACCACTCTGGGAGAGAACTGAGATCCATGGGAGTCAGTAGCCTGGCATGTCTTACCTTTTTCTTCTGGGCTTCAGCTTTCTCATCTGTGAAATTAAGATAAATACAATACATTATTACAAAAATGACATTTGTGCCGAAGGACCAAGAAGGAAGCCAGGAATGCTGTAGTCCCTTAATAAATTGAACGTCATTTTTAAAAATTTTTCAGTTTTTCAGCCATCAGGAGCCCATATTATTTGGAAAGGATCCTTTCCCACCCCCTGCTCAGTCTGCCCTTGTATTTTCCATGATTGCAGGCTGGGGTTGCTTAGCGCTCAGGTTGCCCTTACTTCCTCCCTGTAGGAAAAGTGACCAGTGAGGATTATCCATGAGTATGCCTAGTCCATTCTCCTGAGGGGTGGAAAAGGTCTCAGTCATCCTGGATAGCTGACCTGCAAATCATTCCCCTGTCTGAGCTCTGTGGGGAGGAAGAAGGGCAGCTGAGCCAGCTGTGTGTGTGGTAGGGAGGGTAGCAAGGTGGGAGTTGGGGGGGGTGGGTCAAGAACCAACTGAATCTGGAAGAACAAACCTGAAGGCAGAGGTTGGTGAGGCAGCCTTTGCTCCAGGTCACAGCAAGGGTCTGATGGGTTGTGAAGAGTGGGAGCTTCAGCTTTTGTAAACATGTCCGGTGGGTGCGGGTGGGAGGCTGCCCCCTGAACCCTGCTGGATACATCATCCAGGGGAGTAGCTACTCCAGGGAAGGAAGGAGAATCTGATGCTGGAAAGAGCAGCTGCAGGTCCTCTTGGCCCATCCCAGAGCTTCTAAGTTATCCTTCAAGTTGACATTTAAGACTTTGAAGATCACATTTGTTTTTGTTTTGTTCAAGCTCTCTCTTTAACCGCGGCCTGGGATGACTTTTAAGCTTTTAAGAGGCTCAGCCAGTGGCCAACTTCTCTTGAGATGGCCCAGATTGGGGGTCAGTGAATTCCTCCCTCCTGGCAGCATCTATTTCTCCAACTCGCTCCTCACATTTTTTGGTTTGTTTTTTATTTCATTATGAGGTTCTAAAACTGCACAGTAAGATGTTGTGGAGGGGAGGAAGTGCCTTGGCTTTGAACTTGTGCATGATTATGCGAGTGCTGCCCAAGGCTTATCAGAACAGTTGGATAAGTCTTTAGCTGGTCTTGTGGGTTTCCTTCTAGGCTGACAGGGAGAGAGAGAGACAGACAGACATATACCTGGGAAAAACAAACTTTAGGAAGTTTTATGTCTATTTAAATCTTGGCCTAATGCAGGACAAGGTGGTGCATGCCTGTAATTCCAGTGGCTAGGGAGGCTAAGGCAGGAGGATCATGATTCAAGGTCAGCCTCAGCAACTTAGTGAGACCCTGTCTCTAAAATAAAAATACAAAAAAGAGGGCTGAGGATGTGGCTCAGTGGCTAAGTGCCCCTGGGTTCAATCTCTGGTACCAAAAAAAAAAAAAAATCTTGGCCTAAGAGAATCTGAATAATATGTAGGCTACCCCATGGTTCTGTGGAAAGAGCTGTAGAGTCGAGGATAAGCTATTCACCCCTCTGAGCCTTCTTCACCTGTTAAATGAAAAAAATAACTATTCTCACTTCCCAGCATTGTTCTGAAGATGGAATGAAATCGTACATGGACAGGACCTACGAAAGTGCTTGGTTGCCTTTCCTGTCTCCAGTTTTAAGCTCAAGGAAATGCATGGATTTGGACATTTGTCCATAAGTCAAAGTAAGCAAGCCACTTATTTGAGGCTTAACAACAGTGCTCAGAGGTAAGATGTCTCAGCCTGGAGATGGAGACCTTTATTATAAAAGCAGAGCACAGATCAGCACTCCCCCACCAAGCAAAAGACAGTGCCCTGTGACTCTCTGTGGAAATCAATGAAAGGTCAGCATCTTACTCACCCATGAACCTGGGCTATTAGAGAGTTTCCTATAGATCTTGTTTTAGAAATCCCCAAACCTGTCTTGTTCAAAGAATCAAAGTTAAAACTTGGTTTAAAAAAAAACCATTGAGTCAGCACCTAACATAACCCAATAATAATGGTTAAATGATAACAGTACTTTAAATTTTTGTAACATTCTATAGTACAAAAGGCATACATTTTCCTTTAAACATCATCATACCATGAGATTGATGTTAACCACACTTTACAGCCCAAACTCTGAGGACTTCAAAGATTTACTCTATTTTATATAACAAGTAAATGGAAAAAACAGAAATCAAGCATTTATCCAAGCAGTGGGTCTCAACCCCAGCTGCACCTTAGAATCACATGGGGAGCTTGGAAAAGTACCATCACCTGGACCCATGCTACGTCAATTAAATTAGGATCTCTCTGGGGATGGAGCCCAGAATCCATAGTTCTATGGCCTCCCCAGGTGATCTGAAGTCATAGGCCAGCTGAGAACCCCAAGTCTAACAGGAGCATTAAAAGTGCCAAGTAGGATCCAGGATACTGGCTACGGAGACTTTGCTAGGGTTTAAGCTCTGTGAGGACAGGGACTTTGCATGGTTCTCTCTGTATCTACAGAACCTAGAATAGTGTCAGGAAGACACTCTGTGGACATTGGCTAAATAGATGAATAAACAAAATACTGTAGATAGGAGCTGGCAGCTTTGACATCCATCTCCAATCTGTCTCCCTGATTGATAAATAAAGTTTTATTGGAACACAGGCATGCCCATTTGTTTATGAATTCTCTATGGCTATTTCCATGTTGCAGTGTTGAATAGATGTATCAGAGACTGTATGGCCTACAAAGCTGAAAATAGTTACTTTCTAGTGCTTTCTATGAAAGATTTGTTGGTTTCTATTCTGGATCTGACATGAACAGAGCAAATGTAGTACCTTAGGGAAGATCATTATAGCACAGCCATTAACAATATGTTCCAGGAGCAGGACACGGTGGTGCACCCTGTAATCTCAGGTACTGGGGAGGCTGAGGCAGGAGGATTGTAAATTCAAGTCCAGCCTGGGCAACTTAGCGAGACATTATCTCAAAATAAAAAATAAAAAGGGCTGGAGATTAAAAACAACAAAACAAAACGAAATAAAACAACAAAACAATAACAAAATTATACCATTCTAGAATCAGAAAAACCTGTGTGCCATTCCTGACTCCTCACTTACCTATGGTAAGAACTTGTAAATTATTTTGCATTTCCAATTCTTAGTTTTCTTATCTGAAAAATGAGAAAATAATAAAATAATACCTTCCTCACGTTTGGTTTTGAGGGTTGTTGGCCCCTGGCCAGGAGCCATGGCTAGGATGATGATTAGCCAAGAAATGGGAAAACCAAGTCGATTAAAGTCGAAATGGAAATCCAGTATCATGAGACAGAACAGAGGCCATGTGGTGAAGACTGACGTGAGATTCCCAAGATATGAGGAGTCCTTTCAAGACAGCATGGGGGAGCCAAGGTAGTGGATTAGAAACAAGCAGCCTTTCCAGCTTCTCTGTGGCTCAGAATCAATACAGCATGGGTTAGGCCCCAGGGTGCACAAGTGAGCTGCTCCCGTATGGCCCACTGCTGTGTTGATCAACGCTTCCCATCATCCCTCAGGAGTTGATTCAGGTTTTATGGCACTGAATCTAGTCACAAGAATGTTCTTCTGCACCCTTGTGCATAGTTCTCTCTACCCCAAAGACCCTTCCTCTGTCCCATCTTCCTGGCCTGCTCATCCTTTGAGGCTTACTCAGATGTCCCCTTCTCTCAAGCTCTCTCTTCAGGCCTCCTTACAACCACTCCTTCCTCCTTAATTCCATGAACCTGGCACACAACTGTCATGAATTGAATTTCCTGTATTATGGTTAAGGAAGGACTAAGTCTTCTTCATGCCCCTCTACATGTTTGGAGTTCGTAAAACTCAAACTGCAGTGTAGAATCCACATTTGGTAGCCAACTGGCGTCAGTTAGACCTTTAATCCAATGCAACGGTCTCTGAGTCAACCGTTGAGGAATAAGATGTGCTCAGGTGTGGATGGAATTGCAAGAGCCAATCCCCACAGGTAACCCAGTGGACAAGAGCTACCCAGCTTACAGATTGTGTGGACACTTTGTGTCTTCATTCCTCCATTCTCTGATGGCCCCTACCATCTGGAACACTTCTACTAGTGACTAGCCAGGGACAGGGAAAGATGGAAGAAACTTAAAACCAACTCTTTGACTTTTTGTGAGCAGATGTGGTGAAAAGTTGGGTTTTGGCTTCTCTGAGCTTTTTGTGTATATGTGCCAAGATAATTGGGAGTTGGCTTGGTATGGCTGGCTTTCATTAGCACAGTAGTAGAGGGAAGCATGGTCACAGATAATAGCAAAAAGCAGGTAATTCCCACCTTTGCTCTTCTACTATAGAATGAGTTGCACAGTTTTTATAGTTTTAGAGGCAAATCTTTTTTGGTGGCAGATATATATTATACATGGAACATGGTTAAAATGAGGTTCTTTTCTAATGGTTATGGGGAAAAGCATGCAAAACTCTTCACATTGAATTAAATATTTCTTTTGATCATCCTCAAATGGACAGTTAGGAGCTGCCTAAAGGGGAAGGAGGAGAGAAAATGAAGTGGTATTTTCACATAGGCCCCCACCCCACACATGGTGCTAAGTGAATCATTTTTTAAAAAATCTATTGTCTATTTGATGTTTGCATATTATGAAAACAATTCTTCCTTGATTAAAGGAGTGGATCAATATCATGGAAAGATGAGTAGAAAACTCATCATATGTCCCCCTCTACACCTTGGCAATTAATGTTCATATTTGGTAGCTGGACTTCAAGCTAAGTTAAAAAGCCTTTGGTGTTCCTCTGTGCATCTAAATACCTTTAGGTATATAACCAGGCATGAAGTGGTGTGGCTTGAGTATTTGGTTCTCACTGAAATTGAACCTTTCTGTGCATGCTACTCTGCAACCTACTTTCTTCCCCTCAACCTATGTCAAGAGTATCTCTACAGAATGGATCTAAAAAAATTTGTTCTAATTTCTTTATGCTGAGACATCCATAGCTCTACCTTCTGGAGATCCTGTTTTGCTTGCTAGGATGCTCATTTGTTTATCAGTTATTAAATGAGGTTTTATCCTGGTTGATCACCTGAGGCTGCCAAACCAAGCATCCTACATCACCCAGGAAAGCATTGCTTGGTTGCTCATGCTGTGTGATGGACATACACAGCTTGGCGGACCACCTTGGGGTATGACTACATGCTGTGTGTGCTTTCCTCTCCCTAGGGAAGCTTGGAGTGTCAAGCCCTGTGGCTGCCTGTGTTGGTCAGCTTTTCATTACTCTAATAAATACCTGGGGTGATCAATTGACAAAGAAGAAAGGTTTACTTGGGCTCACAGTTTTGGAGGTTTCAGTCCATAGTGGGTTGGCCCTGTTGTTTGTGAGCCTGTGGCAAGGCCATAAATCATGGTAAAGAAGTTTACAGTGGATCCAAGCTTTTCACCTCATGGCTGGTATGTGCAGAAAAGGAAGAGGAAGGGGCTAGGGCACACCCAGGGCACACCCCCTATGAATGAATACCTCCCACTAGACCCCACCTCTTAAAGGTTCCACCACCTCCCAGTGGTGCCATGCTGGGCACATGGGTCTTAGGGGGACATTCCAGGTCCAAACTGTCTGCAGCACCCTCCCTGCTTGCCAGAGTCAGCCTTGCCTCCTTGGGTCTCCTTACTCCCTGAATATGTAGGTGATGCAGCAGGAGACATCAAAGACTGATAAACTAGGTTGGAGAAGAATCCCGCTGGAGCATGTCAGGCTGCATGGTCTAATGGTCATGTGTTTGGACTTTATACTCAGGTCATCTGGCTAGATCCAAATCTCTGTGAGGTGGATGCTGGGCAGCACTACCCAGACCCCTTAGGACCCAGTCCCTGCTGTAGGGAGTGTTGGTTGTGATTAGCCCTCCTTGCAATTAACTCAACTGAAGAGACTCTCCCTGCCACAGTCACTGCTGCTCCTGCTGCCCTCCTGGGTCACCCTGCAGGCAGTGACTGGGGAAGCTACGAAGGCCTGGTGCCTCTGTCCTAATATGGACCATCCCAGCTTCCCAAGGGTTTGCAGAGGCTGTACTGGAGCAGCCCCTCTTCTCTCCACCCAGTTCAGCCTTTCCCTTTCCCTCCCTCTTCTAGGCCACCATCCAAGAGCCCTTCTTGATAAACCTCTTGCCCCCATCACTCTGTCTCATGATCTTCCCCCTGAGGACCCTGCTTTGCCATTGAATAACTTGCCCAACCAAGCCACCAACCTTCTCTGTGCTCCAATTTTCTCACCTGTGAAATGGAGATCATAGCATTCCCTTCTTCACAGGGTTGTTGAGACAGTTAAATGGGAAGGTTTGTTACATCCTTGGCCCAGAGCCTGACAAGACTCCATGAGATTTGATGATATTATATGAATTTTCTTGGGAGGAGCTCACTATTTTCTGTATCTCACATAGTTGTAGCTATATGAGACTATGAAAAACTGCATTTTTTTCCTGTGTTCTATTTTGTGTGCTTTCTAGGTGAACCTCTGCTGATTTTTTTCTATGAATAGAGTTGTGTCATAACTGGCAGAGTGAGCTAAGGTCCTGACTTTTAATATCAAATTCGCATTTATCTTCTACCCCACATTCATATGAGAGGTGTGGGTATGTCTGGGTGGAGGCATGACAAGATGGCTTTATTGCTGTCCTGTCTGGAGACAGGGGGCTGGACAAGTTGACCTTTGGGAATTCCTCTTCATCTTAGTGGTACTTTTGCAATATGTAGAGGGTGGTCTTAGGGGACTCTTCTGGTTGGTCCACTGGGAGCTGCCTCCCTGCCTGTATTGGTATTCACATGGCACCTTCGTGGGTCTCTGTCAAGCCTGATTCTGCCTCATGGATGTTCATTTCTTTGCCCAGGCACGGGCAGTCTTTGGCACTATGCTTTGAACATTCTGCCTCTCAGGTTATGCTCCCTGATTGCACAGCCTGAATGCCAAGGCAAAGCCTGCCTGTGTGAAAAATGCTTGATATGCCAGACCCAGGACCTCAACTCACAGCTCACCATCTGACCACATTCCCAGGGGCAGTGTAAATTTCCTCGTGGAGCCATATGCCCCAGCCTCAAGTCCCCTTGACTGGTGCAGGGAGGGAAGAAAGTGATTCCAGGTCAGTGCTAGAGGCAGCTTCGAAGTTAGTTTGAAACAAATTCAGAGTTTTCTGTGAACTTTAGGCAATAGAAGGACTAGACATTTTAACTCTCTTTTCTTCGTCTCCATCAATAGATTTATCAGCCTGTTTCCCACCATGAGGCATTACTCTGGCAGTTTCCCAGAGATAGAGTTGGAAACTACTTTGCCATTCTAAGACGCCCAATCAATGATTTACCGTCAACACTGCCCCGAACGGAGGAAATGTTATTGATGCCTGTGGTGGCCTAAGTGAAAGCTGGGGCTGATGGAACTGATGGACAGACAGGATTTCTTGACCACAAGAGGCAGTGTAAGGCCATCATTTTCAGAGCATCTTGGGTTCAGATATCCTTGTTTCTAATTCTGACTCTACTTCTTGCCTTCTGTGAGCTTGAGCCAATCACTTCCTCACTCTGTGCCTTAGTTTCCTCATCTGTAAAATGAATTTTAAGAGGATAAAATGAATGTATTATGTGGTTTAAAAGAAAAGTAAGTACTCAAGGCCATGTAAGTACTAAGAATTGTTGGTGTTGTTGAAGGCAATGATGGAGAACAGGTACCACATCTCCTTAGCTCTTCTCCCCACCATCCCACGGGGTGCCTGGCATACAGTGGGAGCTTAGCAGACATTTATTAAATAAGGTGTCCCACTGTGTGTGTGAGCTAAGTGTCTGCCTACTTAGTCTACTCGACTCTTTAGCAAAGAAAGAAATGCATTTTCCTCTTCCAAACTCTGTGTTAACTTCTTTTGAAGTTCAACATAATTCAGAAAATATGCAGTTTATAAGGACATTGCTCAGTGGCTTTTCATAAACTGGACACCTAGGTACTAACACCCTGCTCAAAAATTGGAACATTCTAAGCCCTTCCTTCCTCCACTCCATACCTTCTCCAAGAAGGCCCCTGTACCCACTTGTGGTTACTGCCCTTCCATAATCCTGACTCCTAACACTATTGATTAGCATCTCCTATTCTTGAACTTTGTTTAAATGGAGTCATACAGTGGATTCTGGTCATCTGGCTTCTTTTGCTCACTGTATTGTTGTTGTGTTCTCATTCTTGGGTAATATTCCATTGCATGGGTCTGATCTAATACTCTTTATCTATTCTTCTGTCAGTGGACACTCAGATGTTCTCCAAGTTTGGGGCTGTTATGAATGGTGTTGCTGGGCATGTCTGTGCACCTGGTGGGTGAACCCAGGAATGCATTTCTGTTAGTACATTCCTGGGAGTGGACCTGCTGGATCATTGGAAATGCACGTGCTCAGCTTGAGGAGGTACTACTAGTCTTACGAAAGGTTGCACCATGTTTTCCATTTTCTTTAAAGATGAGGAAGCAGGTGCAACTTGGTAGTGAAGAGGCTTGAGACCTGGTGATATGCTGGGTTCTGGAGACACTCCCATCCTCTACGCCCTTTCTGAGAGTTTACATGTTCTGGAACCTGCTGGGTGATGCAGTCCTCTATCCAAGGGACTGTGCTAGATATTTCCACTCACTCTATTTCACCAGCTCCTCACAGCAACACCATAAGTTGGGTCTTATTTTACAGATGAGGAGAGTGAGATTCATACAAGGAAATGGGTGGTTTGCTAAAGATCACATAAGAAATCGTCAGTCAGAACAGGAAACAGGATGCCCAAGTCTAAATCTTATGCATTTTGGGAACCCCTGGTGACTCATTTTTGGCTTCAGTGTGAGCACTGGAAAGAAAGACACAGACTTAGGGTCTGTTCCCTTAGGACCTGGGCGGGCTATGGGCTGTTCACTCTGAGAAGTTCTGCAGAAAGGATCAGGGATAAGGCAACCGGATGACGTTGGGAAGCCAAATTGCTTTCCTACCCGGGGGATGTTGGAGAAAGTCATGAATTTCCTGGAAGGCAAGGGAGATCATATAATTTACTGTCTAAACCAGGACTCTTTCAAGAGTGAAAGGGCCACTAACTGGATGGGACAGTAGGGAAATAGGCGTAAGTCGAGACTTTCCCATGTAAACTGGGATGTATGCTCACCCACTGGAAGTCTGAGTGGGCATCACTGACCTGGTCATAGGGGCTGAATGGGTCATTTTTAACTCCTTCAGAACATGGTGTGGAGTTTGCCCTGAGGTCATGTACTTCTAGCCTTCTCTGGATTTTGCTTAGACAGACAAGAGTCTTTAGCTCTCCACACCATTCTCAACTCAAATGAGACTTCCTTTGACAAGATGCATTCCCCTTTGAGATTTATCTGCCACTGAAGCTTCTAGAAGGCTAGGTCTGTGCCTTAGTCCCTGTGGCTTTTATAACACCTAGCCTGGGTACAGAGGTAGCTCTTGGGGATAATTTGCTGACAGCATATACCATTTATCATGTTATCATGTGGTCCATCCTTCCTTCCTTCCTTTTCATAGAAAAAGAGCTTAGTTTAGATTCCTTCCCCTTTTTCTTAGCTGGTTATGGTTCCATTGACCTGAAAGAGAAGTCTGTGTATGTGTGTGTTTGTGCATGCAACCGAAAGTGACAGAATAAAAGTGACCAACCTAATTAGTAGCGGATGATGCTGTATCATGGTGCTTGGTGTGAGGATCTAGGTTTGCACTCCTGCATTCCGCCAGGTGGCTGAGCCACCTTCCATGAGCTACTGAGCATTTCTAAGCCTCATTTTTAGTCCTGTGTGAAGTGGAAATGACAGAATGAGAGTAATCCCCATGGTATAAGACAGAAGTGAGTCTGAATGACGTAAAGCATGTGAAAATTGCTTGGTGCACTGCGAAGTGTTGAATGATTCTGTTGGTAGTGGTTTGGGTTGTTCAAAAAATATTTGAGAAGGTGCTGGGTAGAGGACACTCTGTGTTGAGTCAGGCCCTGGGAGTGAATCCCAGGAAGAAAAAACTCCTTCCTGCAGCCAGGGCTCTGGTCTCTTAAGTGACAGTGTATGTGTGGCAAGCCCACAGGACTGGGGATTTTTTTTAATAAGTAAGGGAAGAATCAGCAAATTCTTCAAGGCCTTAGGAACAGGATGCTGGTGTCAAAGCTAAGGATGCAAAGGATAATTAATTTCTTTTTTTAAAAATCTTTTTTTAAATATATTTTTTACAAATATATTTTTTGATGGATCTTTATATGCAGTGCTGAGAATGGAACCCAGTGCCTCACGCATGCTAGGCAAGAGCTCTATCACTGAACCACAACCCCAGCCCGGATAATTAATTTCTTATTAAGTTCACAGCTGCATTCTACGAGAACAACAGCAAGAAGCCTTTGAGGGCCTGTGTAGGCTTAGTAGCTTTGGTATAGCACAGTGGCTTCTAGCACAGATTCTGGGAATCAAACTACTGAGATCCAAACTCGAATTTCACCACTTACTAGGAACGTAGCCTTGGAAACTGAGCCTCAGTTTTCTCACCTGTAAAATGGTGATGGTAATTAGTGCCTATCCACAAAGGAAGATAAAATTAAGGCATGCAAAGTACTTAGTGCCCAGAATAATGTGCACTCCTTAAATATTTGTTATTATTTGCCAGATCATTTCTTTTCCCTTGGAATACTAGGTACTACACAGTGTTAATATAGTACCTACAGAAGGAAAAATGGTTTTGAGATGAGGGAAGTCAGGGAGGGCTTCATGGAAAAGAGGCATCCCATAGTATATTTTATTTTTATTTTTGGGTACTGGGGAATGAGCTCAGAGGTGATTTATCACTGAGCTACATCTCTAGACCTTTTTAAAAATTTTTATTTTGAGATACTGCATTGCTTAGGTCCTTACTAAGTTGCTGAGGCTGGCCTCAAATTTGTGATCCTTCTGCCTTAGCTTTCCAAGTTGCTGGGAATGTAGGCGTGTACCATTGCATCCAGCTCCCAGGTATATTTTAGAGATCTTTTACATCCTGAGCAAGAAGGCCCTTTTATTTCCATCATTGCTCTGATGTTAGAGCTTGGAGAAGATTCCGTATGGAAGAACTTCAGTCCCTGAAGAAACACGGATTGAGTACCTCTTGGAACTAGAAAATTGAATAACATGTGGTTCTCGCTCTCATGCACTTCCAAACTGGTTCAGGTTCATCTATTTGCCACAATGCTTGTGCCAGGGACTCATCCATAGATGAATCCCCAAGGTACTCAGCAGTATCATGTGGAAAGATCTAGAAGCAGTATCATGTTCCATTTGATGAGTGCTTATGAGAGAGAAGTGCTCAAAGTTGAGGGATTTAGATTCCATTTAAGAGTTTTGGGGGTGTGAAGACATTATGGAGTCTCCTCCCAGGATTCTGTTCTTGGTGAAGCATTTTCCCTGGCCAGGATGGTAAATACATGGTGCTTCCTGCAGCAGGAAGATGGGCCAGTGGGTTCCTGTGGTTTGTGATGTCCACAGGGTTGTGTGTCTTACAGGTGAAGGTGCACAATGAAAACATTCAGAACTCTTTAGGCAACATCAACAAGGTCTAAAAAAGGTATCCCCTGCTCCATCGCCTGAGGACTGTGGGAATCACTGCTTCCTCTCTAATCTCATGGCTCATTCAAAGACCTGCTGTCTCATAACCAGTATGCAAAGGAAGTCTTCCTTCTGCGTCCATCCACGGCTCTTCCCTGCCCCCAGGTTTTCCCATGGAGAAATGAGGAGGTACCTAACCCACTCTAACTTTTACACAAAAAAGAGTTTTTGGTTTCTCAATGCATGAGAATATGGTTCTAACATTAAAATGAGCCTATCAAATGATAAGCCTATGAAAAGATGCTCAACTTTCCTTGGAATCAGGGAACTATTAAATCACAAGGAGATTTGGTTTTATATTCTTCATATTGGTAAAAAAATGTTCATTATATTAGCTGTCAAGCCAAAAATAACCCCTTTTCACTGTGGGTGAAATGAAATTGATATGAACATTTCAGAGGGCAATTGGGTACTAGGTAAATAAACTGAAGATACACTTACCCTATAATCCAATAATTTCACTTCTGTGTGTAAGTCTGGAGAAATTCTAGCATGTGTGAAAATGAGATATGTTCAAGAATATTCACTATGGCATGTTTTCTTTTTTTTGTTGTTGTTGTTGGGTTTTGTTTTTGTTTTTGTTTTTTTGGTCCCAAGGATTGAACTCAGGGGCACTCGACCACTGAGCCACATCCCCAGCCCTATTTTGTATTTTATTTAGAGACAGGATCTCACTGAACTGCTTAGTGCCTCATCTTTGCTGAGGCTGGCTTTGAACTCGCAATCCTCCTGCCTCAGCCTCCTGAGCCGCTGGGATTATAGGCGTGTGCCACTGAATCCAGCTACAGCATGGTTTTTAAAAGTTAAAAAGCAACCCAGATGTCTACCATCAACAAGAAGACTGGTTCAATAATTTGATACATACAAATAATGGAATATTATGGAATACAGTGGGAAAACTGAGGGTTCTAGAAAGACATGTGCCCATGAGGTTATACTCTCAGAAATAATTAAGTGCGAAAAACAAGTTGCAGAAAGTTGCTGTGGCTATTAAGTTTAAAACTATGCAAAATAATACTCTTTTTTTTTTTTTTTTTGCAAATAGTTACATGTGTGATTAAAGTATAAAATCATGTTTGGGAGTAACCACAAAATTAGGGAGTTGGCCACTTCTAGGGAAGAAGCAAGGAAAGCCTGGGAGGGGTATTTATAGCTGTAATATTTTGTTTCTGATCCTGAATGATAGGTATACAAATGTTTGTTTTACTATGTATATTTTTTAACTATCTAAAATGTATTTTAGTTTTAAAAAATTTCATTTTTAGACCCAGGCACAAACTCCTAATCCATCTCCTCTGCCCATTGGCAGAGGCACTCTGAAGGGCAAACACGAAGCTGCTCCCCATTTGCTCCAAGTTCATCTGGTATATTTTAGGTAGATGTGACATCTCCAAATAAGCCATATGTACATGGTCCTCGCTGTTTCTGAACAAAAAAATATCTTGGCCTATTTTGTTTTTTTCTGATTTGTGGATTTGTTGGGATCATATTTTTGAAATGTTGGTGGAAAGGCTAAACAGGGTCAGAGTAATAGAAACCAACAGCATCTCCCAGGCTTGCTCCCACATGGCAAATTGCTACAACCATTTCTCCCCAGTCCCTTCCTTAGAAGTTTCTGGAATTTCTTGCATGTGCTAGAAAGTGACTGTAGCAATGAGCAATGGTCTCAGGTACCTCTCATTGCCACTGGGTGGAAGGATCTCCTCTTCCCACCAGAATGGCCTGGTCTGCATGAAGCTCTCCTTCTCTTTAGACTTTAATTCACAAGGAGCCAGCTGGGGCTCTGGTCTTTTGTAAACATCCTGCCCTAGAGTGGGAAAGTGCCTGCTGCTGGGAGTGGCTTCATTCCTGCTTGATGGCACGACCATGCTGATTTCTCCTCTGGACATCTCAGTGAAATGCAGTGGATTCAGCTCAGTTGTGTGCCTCACGCTTTATTACAGCCCCATCTCCTTGGGAATCTGGTCTGAGCCCAATCCAAGTGACACTGTGTTGGCCCGGAGCACTGCATCAATCCTCTACTGTGCAGCCTCTGTCCTTGGCCCAGCCCTAGAACCTCACCTCCCTGTTCTACAGCAGTGAGCGCCTGTCCAACTGGATGGTGCTTGCAATGGCAGACTGGAGTTGTGGGTGGCTTTCCTGTCTGCATCCTGCTTATTTCTGCAGCATATAATTCACCTTAATTAAAAAGAGGAAAATCACACGAAATGGGGACTTGTTTGAGCAAATCCTGAGAGCATGGTTGCTCTGAGAAGGTATGTCGTAGTCTGTATCAGCCGGATCCCTGTAGGAAAGAGTCCACGCTCCCCAAAGGTTATAACTGATAAATATGTAATAAAAGGAATATTGACAGAGAGACCAGGGAGGAGAGGTGATGGTGTGGCACCCAGGGATAAGCAACTCCAGGAAGCTGTGAGCATGCTTGTACCTGGGGAAGGGAGCCAGTCATCAGAGTCCTATGCCAGCCAAAGCCATGGAAGTGGGGCCTCTTGGCAGGTGCTATGGCTTAGCAGAAAGGGAAGGTGGGATGGAAGAACCTCCCTGAGTCCTCTGTCCTCCAGTCACCTGCTCTCGCTTGCCACTGGTCAAGTCCCATGGGGCACCAAAGGCCCAGGCATCTGGGAGATACATTCCATACAGGTCAGCCTCCTGGGCCAGGAGCATGGCAGGGGAAAGCAGGGAGCAGATGCAGAGGGGCCAGCAGAGAAGAACCAGCACCGTATCTATTTTTATATGCCTGGCAACTAAAAAGAGGCATCTCTGTGGATTCACCCTGTGGTTATGGATCAGGGGCTTTGTTCTCTGTTTAAAAGGCAGATGTTTTGAATGAGATTTGAAGATCAAGTATTTGTCATGCTTTTAAATACTTGGCAATCCATAGAGTGGATGTATGTTCCCTCCCATGGCTGGGGGTAGTGGTCTCTGGTGTCAGGTTGTGGACTGGAGACCAGGCCCACACCCAGGCCAAGTGGTGCACGTTGTGGTGATCATAAGTGCTCCAATGAATAAGGACACGATGCCAAGGATGCTCTTGCCTGGACTCACCCTGCCAGTTTCCTCCCAGGTCGCTCTCAAGAATTCCCAATCCATTAAATGAATCACACTGTACACACCAAAGAAAAAGGGCACTTGAAAAGCACTTAGCAACAAGGCAACAGTTCATACTATACAAATAAAAGTGTCCTTGGTAAAGGAAGGTGAATGGATGAGCCACTCAATTTGGTGAACTTTGGAGGCAGAGAGTCCCTGTTCTATCATATAGTAGCTGTGTGACCTTAGATAAGTCACTTGACCTCTCTCAGTAGGCCTCAGGTTCTTTATCTGTAGAATGGGTGAAATGAAGGTGCATTCCTCATTGGGTGATTGGGGGGATGGCATGGGATCATCCATGTGAGGGACAGTGCCTCGCACAGAAACAGAGGTGCTCAAGGAATTCTGCATTATTATTTTTCTTTTCTGGAGGTAAGTGTCAATCATATCTTGGAAAGAGGAGTAAGCACTCCAAAATTCCAGGAGCTTAGGCCCCTCCCTTGAGTCTGTTAATTTTCTAGTTCGTTGCCCTTTTCTGACCAACCTCGCCGGCCTCAGTTCTTTGACTCACACTCAAGACGCATGAAGAGCCAATAATAAGCCTGGCTGTCTGCTTGGTCCCCTCTAGGTGGAGAGTCATGAAAGGTTCAGGAGGCCAACAAATCTGAAGAGGTCATGTATTGTAGTGCTTTCCAAACTGTTTGAGAGAATGCCAGGTTCTCACAATAGTCCTAGAGGGTAAAAAAAAAAAAGTTTGTGGTTAAGACATTTAAGCAACACCCTAGTCTCCCCTCTGCCTACCGCTGCAGAGCCACAATTCTCAGAGAAGCACTGCGGTAAACTGGTTTAAATTGTCTAAATAGTATTCCCTCATTTATTTACCCCAAGAACTTTTTTCCTGGGACACCCTGCAGAACTAGTTTTGAGGTTTGTATCAGTTACAATTTGTGTTCAGCTATATGGAGTAGGAACTTCAGAGTTGCTCTTCATCTAGGGTTTTTGTTTTGTTTTGTTTTTTGCTTTCTTTTTTTTAATTGTATAAGCTACCTGGAGTAGCTTATACAATAAGTTCAACAGACACCATTCAGAGTTGGTAGAGTGGTTTCACTGTCATCAGGGGTCCAGATCAAGGGATTTCTCTCTCTCTACAGCCTTCTTTAGAATGAGATCGTTGTCTCTGAGCTGCATTCTAAAGAATGAGACTTTTGTCTGCTCATTGTTTCATGGTTACAAGATGACTGCATCGCCCCTATGTTCACATCTGCATTCCAGGTAAGAAGAAAGAATATTATGAAGCACAGACGGTACATGCTAGCTACAATTTAACAAGCTTCCATGAAAAGCCTATTCAGAAATGGGCCAGAACTGTTTTGTAGAGGTCCCAAACTGCAACTCTAATTTTTTAACTGGGCATGTTGCTTTTTTAAACAAGAGCAAGGATCTGTTAGCATGGAAGAAGGAGTGACAAGATATAGGGACTGATTAGCATTTTGTGCCACGTCAATCAAACCTTTGCTTCTTTCTTCCAGCGGTCAATTCTAAAAGTATCCCAGGTAAAACAAAATAAAAACAAAGCAAAACAAAAAGCTTTGTAATCAACAGAAAATGCAAATGCTAAGCCACAAGCCACCTGGGCTCATAGACCCCACCTGGAAGATGCTGTTGGTGCCCCAGGCCAGATCCCCAGTTGTGCTTACTCTGGCCATGGCACACACGTGGGGGGATTACCCTTGGTTTACAGCATCCCTCCCCCAGAGGTACCTGGGAGTTACCATGCTGTAGTTGCCTGCCCCATTAACTAAGGAGGAGAGGGACAGAGGCCCTGCTCCCTGGCCCCTACGAACAGACATGACTTCACCCTCCGGAGCCCCGCAAAGACAGGCTGAAGTCAGCCCTCACCTGAGATCACATGCTCCCCTGCCCTCTGGTTCCCCTTACCCCTCCCTGGTTCTGAGTGTGCAGCCGCCAATAAACCGCGCATGCGCATGCTCCTGAGGCTCTGCTGAGGACCTAACCTCGGGTGTCCTGGGGCAAGCCGGCAGCTCTTCATTTCCCTCCAAGGGCTTTGCTCTCCAGCCCTTCCCCTCAGTCCTGTTTGCTGGCCACTGGTGTGCTTCAGCTTGGTCTAGGGAGTGGGACAGCTCCACCTTCCACCTGCCATGGTTGGGAGTGCTGCCTGCCACCAAAGACATCCGTGGCCACCTTAGTCCACCACAACAGAGGAGTCCAGCATGGCTTCCACTCAAGGCGCATATTCTTAGAAACACTGATTTGCATTCTTAAGCCTGTTGAAGGGACTTGTCATGTGGTGTGTGTGTGTGTGTGTGTGTGTGTGTGTGTAAAAGAGATAGAGAGAGAGAGAGTTGTGTGATTTTCCATCTTGTGGCAATGGCGGCTGGGTATTTATAGCTGGATCCACAGGGCCATTCTCACGTGGCTAAAGAAAATGAGAACCTCATGTGGAGTCTGTTTTGTTTTCCCTCTCTGCCTCTGCCATCGCAAGCCCTCTAGTCCTTAAACCGTTGCTGTAACTAGAGCCACCCTGAGCATCGCTACCATGGAGAGGTTATGTAAATTCACTATTTCAGGAAAAAGTGCCTGTTATCCTTCAGACAGGCCGCAGGGGAAATGAGGGGACTGTTGGGGAGAGCTCGTGGGTGGCACCACAGGGTAGCTCTGCCCAGGACCATCCTTGCTGGAAAGTCTCCCCAGATGAACCCCAGGGAATGTGGATTCCTTAAATCGCCCCATGATCTCTCTGCTCTTTTGGAAGAAAGCTGTTTCTTTTTGTTTTTCTGTATTCTTAGGTCTTGAAGTCTGTTTGGTCTTCTGGGTTGGACTGAGAATACCCTGAGGCTGTGATCTGTTTGCTCAGGTCACTGGGGCTCTTGGGGGGCTGCAGTAACTCAGGCCTGGCTTCCTCCAGAATGGCTAAAGAACAGCTCCCTAGACAGCAGGGTTGGGAGTTTGCCTGATGTTTCCCCAGGAGCCTGTTTGCTTCCTGACAGCTTTCAGCTGAAGACTTGGAGGGACCCGGGAACCCTGTGAACCCTCTACGACTTCATTCTGAAGGTCTGGAACCCACATGTCCATACTCTGCACCTGAGCACCTGAGATGGCAGAGAATGCATGTGTGTGGTGGGGGCCTGGGGTGGGGTGGTGTAGAACAGACCGAGGCCATAGAGGAGGAGGGGAACATGAACTTAGCTGCCCTGACCTCTGGGTCTAGGGGGAACCTATTTCTGTCCATTGCCTAGCCGTGCCCAGAGGTGTCACTGTAGCTGACCCACTACACTGAGGGCTTTCTAAACTCCCACAATCTTCAAATTCCTCCATCAATACCTATCCTCCTGAGGGCCTACTTCTCTGGGCTAAACACTTGAACATTTCAAAACATCTCATTCTCGCTACAACTTCATACAGTGGCTATTAACCCATTTTATAGGAAAGGAAGCTGAGGTTCTGAGAAATTAGGAGACTTGCCTGGAGTCACATAGTGGTACTGAGGGGATTCCCAGTACCATGAGACTGACCCCAAGGCCCACACTGTCCTGCCCTCTAGTAGGTCCCAACTGTCACCCTTTGTGATGATCACCAACTGCCTGATTTCTGCTGTGTTGTGACTCTCTGGACTCAACAAACATTATTCAGTATTTACCACCTCTATTCACAGAGTGGAAGGTGATTTTTGACTGTACAGACAGAGTCACTTATGGACTGCTGATGACTTGAGCTACCTCGTTAGTCCTGCATGTTAACCCTGAGCTGATCCCCTCAGCTCTGTTGCAAACACATCCTCGCCTTCCTTTCCTGCCTCCTTCCTCCCCGTGATCCTGTGAGCACTAGAGGTTTTTCAAACCCAGGGTAGAGCCAGCCATTCATTAGTCTTTGTCTTGTTTCCAAGAATCCCAAATATACAAGAAGCCCTCATTGAAAACCGAGCATTCTTGGGGAAAGTGTGTGTCACCACAACAGCAAGATTCCTCACACTGGGAAATAGGATCGTAGTGCAGCCCAGGAAAATAAATGTGGACTCCAGAGTCAGATGGAAGTGGATAGGCTCCCAGAAACTCACTCCGCAGCTCCTCCCCACCTCTC
Organism: Geosciurus inauris; assembly: GCA_004024805.1. Lineage (NCBI taxonomy): Eukaryota > Metazoa > Chordata > Mammalia > Rodentia > Sciuridae > Geosciurus > Geosciurus inauris. The sequence continues at coordinate 51,894 of PVHX01001424.1, forward strand.
AAACCACAAGTGGGGAACTCACCTTCCCAGTTCATCTGAGGGCTCTAACCCGATGACATTTCCTCTGGACAGAGAAGGAGCAAAGAGGCAGATGGGGGTGTATGTGTGTGTGCATACACACCTGTCTTACCTCCAGGACATGATCTGTGCAGTTCCTCTTGGTGTGAACCACTAACTGCGTGCAGAGCCATCTAGTGAATTTGGGGTGGTCATGGATCCCCCAAGAGCAACGAGTCTGGCTGCCCTTCCAGGGTGAGGAAGCACTTCCTCCCACCCTAGGCAGCTCCCATTACTGGAAGTCTAAGGTCAGTGCAGAGGAAAGCTGCTCAAGGGCATTTAGAAAGCAACCTCTCCTGCATATGCAAATTCGTAGGCTAGAAACAGAGGACTGGAGCCAAGAGGAAGCACGTGAGGTGGGTGAGCACCCTGGATGTGGAGTGAGTTATAATTAAGAAAAGCTTTAGAAGGATATGAAGGTTTGTTTTTTTGTGTGTGTGTGGTTTTTTTTGTTTTGTTTTGTTTTTAAGCAACTTTCCCTCTTAAGCATAAAAAAGTTCAGGTTCATCATAGAAAATACCTAGAAACAGAAGACAAAAATAAAATTAGCCTTAAAGTCCATCACCAGAGGACTGAAGGGGGGTTGGAACTTTCACTCTCTTCACCCTGAGCCCCCAGCTCCCACCTGATCACAAAACACCACACCTGGAGAACATGTCTTCCCAGGTCAGTTAACATCTGGCAAGTAACATTTCTAGTCTTTTCTGTCTCTCTGCATACATTTTTAAAGAGGGTTGAGTGTATATTTTATATACAGATGTGAGTCTGCTTTGTATTCTGATTTTATACTTTGCCATTTTTGTAAACCACCATTACCAACTTTGTAAATGAGAGAAGTTTTGAGTTGGGTGTGGGTAAAGGTATTGGTAATGAGAAGACTCACAACTGGGAGAAAAGGACCCTTAAACACTGGGATGTGATTAATCCAATAAAAACACTGGAGTACCCCATGGGATGGAAGGACTTTCAAATGAAGAGGATCTAAAATTCAACCTCAGGGCTCCTGCAGGAACTGTGGGCAGCAGCAAAGCAAGCTCTTGCCTTGATCATAACCTGGCCTCCCATCCGTGAATAGAGTACTGATACAATTCTGAGTCTTGGTATTGAAAAGGCACTGAATTGAGCACTTGATACAGGATTGAATTTGTTTTTATTTTTACAACTCTGAGATGTAGGTGGTTAGACCTCCATCTTGCAGACTTGGAAACAGGCTTAGAAGGATTAAGACCCTTGAGCCAGGTCTCTCTTGACAGCAGCAGAGCTGCCATTCAAACACGTTCATCTTCCTCCTAACCATGGTCCTGCACAGCTTCCCATTCCAGCAAAGACTAGAGATCCTGATTACACAATTTTTGCTAAGACTTTCCAGCCAGACTTACTACAGAACAAGGGGGCATTCTCCTAGCAGTTCCAACCAGGATAGGTCATCTGAATAAAGTGTGCTTCCCCAAGGGAGGGAGTTCCATTGCTTGAGCCCTGCTATCCAGAGTGTGTATCAAGCACATTTGAAGGACTCAGTAATCCCAGGGTCACTTCTCACCCTTTGACTCTTCTTCCAGGATTTATTCCAGGCTGAATTCCACATAACCTTCATTCTTCCCCTATGCCATGCTTTTCAGTCTTAGTCTGATCCAGTTTGAAGCCATTCAATAGTTGATATTGTGACCAGATGTCACCTTAGGAGCCCTCTCTTAGCGATTTAGAATAAGTGAGCTGAATCCAACCCCCACAAGCAGAAGGAAGTGGTTCTCAAATTGTGGGTGCTCAGGGACTAGCAGCTTCAGCCCATCACTTGGGAACTTGGTAGAAATGCCAATCTTTGGGCCCACCCCAGACTCCTGAACCAAATTCTAGGCTTGCAGCCCAGCAGCTTGAGCTTGATCAGACTCATATGGAGGAGATTCTGGCACATGCTAAAGTCTGAGAACCACTGGTCTTGAGATCTCAAAGAGATGGTGGTTGAGATTTTTCATGGCACCTCCAGCTCTGAGTTCCCATTTCCATCCAATTAGTTAGGAGTATTAATTAGCCCTTGATCACAAGCAGGGTGGCCCAGAAGTTAAGAACATGGACTCTGGAGCTGGCACACTTGGGCTTCAATTCTACTTCTATGGCTCACTCAATGTGTGAGTGGGAGCCTCAGATTCCCTTTGCCAAGACCTCATCTCCTAAAAAATGGGATGCCAATGGTGTCCCCTGTAAGGCCACTGTAAGCACTCAGTGACACTGAGCACATTAAGCATGTGCACAGTGTCTCGTACGTAGGAAGCCCATGGTGAATGTCATGTACTATTATCAGTTTCATGCAAAACAACTCTCTTTTGCACCCAGTTGTGGAATTTAGCTTCCAACCCCTGACTTACACACACACACACACACACACACACACACACACACACCATTTGCACGAGGACTTTGTGAACATGGTAAAGTTTAAAGCTCTGGGGAGTCTGATGGTGTTTATATTACAATAATGCAAACAATTTGAAACTGAATACTAGACATCCTTGTTCTAAAAGAGATTGCTTGGCCAAAAGTCATGTCATTTGGCCTTCTTTCCCTCACCCTTGGTGCTGGCCAAAAACCTAAAGGAGTCCCCTCTCTTTATCATGCTGAGTAGTTGGGCTCTTTATTCCCCTGCCCCACTCCTCAACTCTGCTTCTTGCTTCACTTTGCAGATCTAAAGACATCTTCCAGATAAGGGGCCATCCCCATCTGATTCTCCTGCTGCGTTCCTTCTGCACAGGGAGAAGAGACTAGCAATGAAATTTAGTTCTCTATAACTGGGATAACCCCCAGAGCACTTTAGTGGTACAGTCCATTTTGGTTTATCTGTATATGTATATAATTTTTCCATAACTCTGTCAATGTTCTTCCTGCCCTTTGTTCTAAACCTTCATATCCACATAACTAGCGATTTGTTGCAACCAGGGTTTCTCGACCTTGGTATCAGGCCACATAATTCTTTGTTGTGTGGGGGCCATGCTGTGTATTGTAGATGTTTAGTAGCATTCCTGTCCTGTGCTCGGTAAATGCTAGTAGCATTGCCTAGTTGCAACAACCCAAGACATTTCCAAAAATTGCCAAATGTACCCTGGAGGTGGGTTGTGGGGTGGGGAACTACCCCTGCCCCATTGAGAGTCACTAAGCTAAATACTTTCTGTAATAGTTTAAGCCCAATACATCTTATTCTTCCCCAGAGTTTATCTCTGTAATGTATTTAAGGTCAGAAGACTGGGTGTATCTGTTGACAAGAAAGTAACAGAGTCCCAGCAGTCTCTGGCTCACCCTAGATTTTCAAGGCCCCTTCAGTGCTGTGTAACTGCATTTCCTCAAAGGCTGCACACTTCACCCGTCTGCATTTGGGCAAAGGACATCTTGCTCTGGACCCTCTCTGGTCCTCTTGACCCTCCCTATGGAGCAAGAAACCTCACAGGCACCAGGGAATGAATGGCCTTTGGTTTTTGGCTTATAAATACTCATCATCTCATTCCTAGTACTGAGATTTTTTTTTTTTTCCTTAATCATGTTTAACATTCTTGTTGCCGTAGTGGAAACTTTTGTTCTTTGGAGAGCTTCCCATCCTAGGTCCAGGTCAGATTCCTCAGCAGAACTCTGAACATTTTCTAGGGAAGTTTCATTAGTGAGATTGTACCTTTGATGCATTTTCACATCTGTGGTTGGATTCGGGGTAAAGACTCCCAGGACCCCAAGATAGACAACTAGGGAGTCTCTCATCTGTGATTCTCAGTGGGATACCAGTATCCCAATCCTTTCATGGTTCCATTTGTTCTCTGGATATGTCTCCTCACACTGTAACATCTCAAATCTAAGTTGAACTGCCAGTGCTTCAGTGAATCGAAGTTAGATTATACTTGATAACCCACAATCCCCACATTCCAGCGATTTAAGACAACAGAAGTTTATTTTTTACCCGTACTAACTATTATTGGTCAGCAGAAGCTGAGGGGCTCTACTGTGCTCATTATAGTCACCAAGGAACCCAGGCTGGAGATACAGGTGCCATCTTAGATACTAATGTTGACTGTGCCAAAGGAAAAGAGAGCTGGGTCCTGCCAACTAAAAGCTATGGACCACTAAGGACACTTAAGTTATGGTTCTCCAGAGAAATAAACCAATAGAACCAACTTCCTTCCTTCCTATCTATCTACTTACCTACCTATATCTATCTATCTACCTACCTATCTATCATCCGTATTTATTTTAGGAAATCGGCTCACACTGTTGTAGGGGTGGAAAGTCCACTATCTGCAGGGCAGGCCAGCAGGCTGGAGACCCAGGGAAGAGCTCATGTTGCAGCTTAAGTCTGAAGGCAATGTGGGGGTGAGTTATTTCTTCTTTGGGGGACTCTCAGTCTTTTAAGGCTTTCAGCTGATTGGATGGGCACCTTATGGTGGGTGATCTGCTTTATGCAAAGTCTGTTGATTTAAATGTAGATCTCATCTAAAAAATCATCTTCACAGAAACATCTAGACTCATGTTTGACCAAATATCTGGCTCCATGGCCTATATAAGCTAACACATGAAGTTAGCCATCATAACATTTGATTTCTACTCTTAAGTCTTGGACCAGAATTAACCTTGTGGCCCCACTCAAACACAAATTGGCTCAGAAGTATTTTCTGTTATGTGCCTGAAGTGAGGGTTGGGCATCAATAACTAGCACATCTATAAATAATTTGATCTGAAGATAAAGGAAAGCATCAATATGTAGTGTTCCTATTGAAATGTATTCTGCTTAGTGGATGCAGAATTAGCCCTCAACTTAGACCCACATGCCCCCTTTTTTTGTAGGAGATGTAAAGGAAGGAGATGGGGTAGGACATGGCTTGGCCTCCCCGGTGACTAAATGTGATTACTGTTACTGAACACCTTTCTCTGTTTTGTCTTGATTGTTCTCATTCTGAGTTTTCTCTGCATGGTGTTGTATCCAAGAGTCATTTATATCATTGGTGTCATTGAAGAATGCTTTGCTAATTAATTCAGTCTTTGTGGTTTACTTTGGGTTCCATCCTTGAACTTGCCTTTTCTTGCTTGGATTGGACTCATCGGAAAGGGCTCAGGAGCCAGCTGTCATCTTGCCACTGTCTCATTCTGTGTTTCTGACAAGTCCCTTTCCAGTCTGGGCTCTGGTTTTCCTGGCTGTCTAGGGAGGAGTTGGAGCAATGTGATCTTGAAGTTTCCTCCTGGCTCTGGCATGTTGTATGCTGTTGGTCCACACCCTTTCTGGGTGGCCTCTATGCCAGGGGTTTTGCACTGATTGCCTGATTTGGTACAGCTGAGAAGACTCTGGTAGCAGAGTCTTCCTTCATGAAGCTGGCAGAATTGTTCTGGGTTCTAACTTGAAGCTGTGGCCTCATTAGCACCCTGACCTGCTGCATACCCCAGCCAAGAGACCATGTATGAACCAGCCAGGATCACCCCTGTGCCCACTGTGCCTCTGCTTGGCCGAGGGCAAGGGTATGTTGGGTCAGAGCACTGGGAGGAATGAGCGGGGTAGAGGCAAGATGGCAATGATCTGGCTGAGCTGAAACCAGGGGCAGGAGACTTGACCAGCCTTTCAAGGCCATCTGGGTGAACCTAACATTCAAAGGGCAGAGTTGCAAGAACCCTCAAACACTGTACTTCCTCCAATAGTCATAATTGATGTTTCTGATACCTACCCCAGCCAGTGAGATGATGTGGATGAAGTGCTGCAAATCCATATGTGATTTCAAACAATAGCAATTATTATGATTATGTGTTGTTTTATTCCACAAATGTTTGGTGCTAGGTGCCGGGGATAGCAAAGTGACCAAAGGCACTAATCAGAATATAGTGTGGTGATAGCTCTACTAGCATGCTCTAGATGGTGTCTTAGTTGGTTTGGGCTGCTGTAACAAAATACCAGAGACTGGCAGACTCAGACAATGACATGTTTCCCACGGTTCTGGAGACTAGGAAGTCCCTGATGAAGGTGCCAGCAGATTAGATATCTGGGAAAGGTCTGCTTTCTGGTTCATAGATGGCTATCTTTGCACTATGTCCTTACACGTGTAAGGGGTGAGGCAACTCTCTAAGGTCTCCTTCATAGGGGCACCAACCCCATTCAGTAGGGCCCCACCCTCATGATCTTATCACCTCCTAAAGGTCCCACTGCTGATGCCATCATATATGGGATTGGTCCTCAACATGTGAATTCTGAGGAGACACAAACATTCAGACCATGGGCAAGGGCAAAGCTTTTGGGGGCTCAGAGAAGGGAGCAATCATTTCTGCTTGTTGGGGTGGAAGGCTCCATAGCAGCAGTGAATTGGGCCTGGTCTTGAAAGATGTCAAAGTCTTTAGAGGAGGAAAGAGAGGGCGTCCCTGGCAGAAGACACTGCCTGAGCAAATGGCAGAAAACTGGATAGGCTCATGGAAACCTCTGGTAGTCTGGCCTGGTTGCTGGGTGGGGTGGGTGGGACATAGTGGGAGGGAAGCTGCAGAAGGAGTTGAAGATCACATTATGAAGGATCTTAAATAACATAGGAGGACTTAGGACTTCACTGCATTTTTTAATTACTAGGTTTAATTTTTTTTTTCAGTTTTGACTGAAAGAAAAAAGAAACTTTTTTATACTTTCTTTCAAGCCTGCCTCTAGGTCTATAATAGGCAAACCTGAACTCAAATAGATTTAATCACAGTTCTGCTGCCCTGTCCTGTTAATTTTGGTCTCTCCTGCCTCTTAGAACTTCCATGAAGAATACTGCACCTACTTGATCTAATCTGGGTTGTTTGAAATATTCGAATGGGAGATAGAAGGTGGAAGCTTTAGTTTTTTCTTTCTTTTTTCCCCTTCTTTCTAAAGACTAACTGCTCATTTTAGAATATGGAAGATGCAGAAAACTATAAAGATGGAAAACAAAAAGCATAAGTAATTCCACCCTCCAGACAAAATGAATTTCACCATTGGGGGCAGGAGATTTCCTTCCACTGAGCATTTTGAGGGCAGACACCTCGTCCTGAAGGTCACCTGTCCTGAGGCCTGAACCTGACCCCAGTTGGTATTTCAGCTGCAGTTGCAGATTGACACAGTGGGGTTTTCACACTATGTGGCTCTTCCAAGAAGCTGAGTGGCTAAGATCCAGTACAGTGGCCCTTGTTCAATCCTAACTTGCCCACTCATTTCCTGTGGGACTGGCAATTTACTGTCACTAGGCCTCAACTTCCTCATCTGTAAAATGGAAACAATGACCCCCACCAATAGTGGTAGCTATCTCCTAAAGTGCCTGCTTCTTCCTGCAGAGCCCTTAGGACGGTGCCTTGCATACAGTAAGTTGTTACCAGGTGTTGCACTGCTCTGGATGATCCAGCTGACTAGGCTCTGCAGGGGTCAAACCCACTCCTGGAAAAGGGGTTCTCTGCCTCAGTTCCACATGTATAGAAGATAGACAAGTTTGTTAGTCCTCAGGACCAGGCTAGTGCTGAGTCAAGGTCCTGGAGCTTGTTCGGAGATTTTCCCTGGAGAATGCTGGCTTACCCTCCCTCTCTTCCTCCCTCGCTCCTTCCTATGTTTCCACCCCCCTGCAGACTCCCCCTTTAAGCAAGCTTTCCCTTTAAGAAAGACAGATGGATTCTATGCTACTCTGACAGCCAGCTCTTCCTCCCCTGCTGGGTGCTGTGCTGGGCTGCAGCTGGGACCCTCCTGGGCTTGATTTGAGGGCTGGAGCTTCCAGAGGAGGGAGGTTGCTTTGAATCAAGTGCAAACCCCCAGGAATCCATGCCCACGAGAGGACTCCCTGTCTACAGTGGCCCTGAGTTCCTACTGCCCAGCTCTGGCTCTGGGACCTAAGAGGATCATTCTTGAGGACTGAGCTCAGGATCCTTAAAAAGAAATTTGGAAAATAGCTCCATGAACTTGGTAAGTGAAAGATTCTCATGCTGCTGCTTCCAGCTTGGATTGGAGATTGCAGATGTAGTCTTGAGTCCTGGCAATTCTTGCCAGTGGGATTCTGCAGGCAAATGTGAGGAGACAGAGGTGGGGGCTGGGATCCCCAGTGGGCAGCGAGCCTTGAACTTGGGGATAGCCCTGGTCCCTCCTCCCAGTGGTTGTCACCCTTGAGGCAGGGAACTGAGGGTTGACATCTGGACATTGTTGGAACCTGGCCCAAGGAATGAAGATCAGGGAAGGGAAGATGTCAGATTTCTCCCTCATTTGGAGAAAACAGAGTGTGGCCAGTAAGGGCTGTTTGTGAAGATGCCCGAGGCCAAATGACATTTGCAGTCCAAGGGTGGGTGACCCTGTAAGTCTGTCTCAGCAGGCAATTCAGGCCAATTTCTCTTCCTCATGGGTAAGGGGACAGACCAAGCCCTGAGCTTGCTCCCCAGGTCCCCAAGAGGCCTGTGTTTTCCCCTTGGACTGGGGGCAGCTGCCCATGAGCAACAGGCAGTGTCGTAGTGGGAGGGGGCAGGTCTGCCAAGGGCAGGGAAGAATGGAGAGCCTGTTACTGCTCAAGCCTGGGAACACTGCCTCGGGAGGAGGTCCACGCCAGCCAGAGCTGGCACGAGGAGGAATGGGGGAGCGGTCGGCCCAGCAGGAGAATGGCTGAGCCAGCACCCCTACCCTCTGGAGAGTATGTGGCCCCTGGCCCCATTTCCTATGGCATGGACACAGGTGGGCTGCTTGGCCTTGAGTGCCCAGGTCCAGTTTGGAAGGCTGGGCTCTTTGCCAAAGGGTGGCCTCCCATGGAGGAGGCTGAACATAATGGCATCCTCAGCCCTGGCATTTATCCGAGGCCAGGGTTTCTGGATCAGAGAAGCTCTCTCTACAGAATTCTGCTTCGACAGATGTTTTCTGTGTTCCTACTTGTGCCAGACTCTGTGCTGGGAATTTACCAAAACAGAACATGCCATGAAGGAATTGAGAGGGTGTGAAGATCTGGCCAGTGGTCTTGTATATGGGAGTGAAACCATCTTTGCAAAGTAACAATAGTAGTTAGCATTTATTTTGTACCTTGAATGCACCCATCATTGTGCCAAGAGCTCTCTGATTCATTTAATGCTTGCAGGAATTCTTTGAGTCATGAATAAGTTTGTAAGTTTTACAGATGAAGAAACTAAGGATCTGATGTAGGATACAGAGCTGAGGAACTGCAGAGCAGGACTTGAGGGTATTCATTCATTCATTCTTCATTCAACAAAGTTGTACTGATGACCTACCAATTATCAGCTATGTGTTGGTCACTGGAGACACAGCTGGAACAAAGGCCAGTAAAAGCCCAAACCAACCTGCCTCCAGAGCCTGGGTCCTCACCCCCACACAGAGTCATTCACACTGGGGCCCAAAGACCCTTGGAAGGACTGTGTGAATGTTTTCTCCAAGGTCTGAGAACCGTGCTTTGGAATGTTTTTCTTTTTTCTTTCCTTGAGAAATGTTACATTTTGTTTTCATTTTAGTAATAATGTAAAAATTCTGAATCAACTGAATGAATACCATATAACCTACCATTGGCATGAGATTTTAGTCTCCAAGTTCATGTTTTTGTACAAGTTGGCACCAAGTGGTTTCCTAAAATGATAGTGTTTAACTTTTAAATGCTTTGTTTCTTAAGCTGGGTTCTGCATTGTATGTGCGAAAAGCCCCAAGTACCAAAGGTTCAGAAAGGCTACTCTGATTCTACTGCAGGAAGGGAGGGGGTATGATAAAAGTGTCCTAAGAAGACATGGTGTGATATCCCTTCTCTTTGGGGACTCAACTGGGAAAAACGGGTTCCAAACCTTCTAGTCTCTGGGTCTCAGCCTCAGGATGAACCCAGGGCAGAGACTCAGAGAGGAAGGAGCAACCCAGGAGAGAGGAAGGCCCCCAAATTGGTAACTGAGCTTCTAGCTTCCGATTCAATGTGTTTGACCTCCATGGAGGACGTGGCAGATGGGACATCTTATGCTGAGGCCAGGTAGGGGGAGTGTAGGCCTCCCAGGAATACTGTTCCTCCCCAAATGTGGTGTTCTCCGGTCATTCACAACTTCCGGCCTCTGTGGTGGGGTCAGCTATTAGGCAAGGTGGCCATAGAGTGATCCCAGATGTAGGGAACTGTGAATGTAACTTAGGCCTTGCCACCCAGGACACACTGTGCTGTCTTGGTTCCTTGACCTTTGGATGATGCTGGGCGACCAGAACCCCTTCTGGATCAGATATACCACCAGTTCAGGAGGCCAGAGAGAAGCAGCTCAGGACTTATATCTTTCTCTCCATCTCCTTTTCTTCCTTCTCCTGATGAGGGTTTGGGTCTTTCCCAAAGGCAAACTCTTTATTATTGGGGCCACCAGGTCTCTGTCTCACCACTTGACTCTGCCATTGCAGCCCTGAAATAGCCACAGACAATCTGTAAACAAATGGGCATGTCTGGGTTCCAGAGAAACTGTAGTTACAAAAACAAGCAGAGGCCAGGTTTGGCTTGTGGGACGTAGTTGACTAACCCCTAACCAGGATGGAGTCAGCCTTTGATGGAAAACACAGGCTGCTTCATTCCTGAGCGTAATGGCCCCACCACTTCTGCACCTGCAGGTGTATCTTCTCGTGCCCCCCCAGCCCCACCCTTCAGCCACACTGTACTGCCCACATGCCTTGAACATCCTCTTCTCTCCCTTCCTCTTGGCCTCTTCCCTGGCGGTATCCTCCACCTGGACTGCCTCCTGCACCCTATCTGCTTGTAAGAGTTTGACTCCATATTCCACTCAGATATTCCCTCTTTGTGTCCTAACCTGATGTCCTACATCTTAACCTTCACCAACACAGTGACTTCCTCCTCTTCTCTCTGACCCCATTGCTTGGCACCTGCCTCACTAGTGACCATTTTAATGCTACACTTTAGCAATTTGTTGCTAACTTTATCTCCTTTAGGGCAGGAATCAACAGGGCTTGTCTTTGCTGCCTCCCCAACCTCCAGCTCTGTGCCCATCAGGAAATATTGTTGGCAGAAATCCTGGTGACCTCTCCCTTTTCCTACTAGAGCCTAAGTTGCAGCAAGGGATATTTTGGGGGTTCAGTTGTGCCGTTTTGGGAAATCAGGAGCACATCACCTATGAGACATTAGAACTTTCTGTAGCTAAATCCATCACTGACCCCGAGTCCTGAGCCTTCCCAGACCCTGTGCCCCATGAACAAGTGTCCCTGTTTATTTTGATGCCCTGTGTAGGGCATGAGAGATCCAGATTTCAAAAAAAAAGATTTTTTTTTCTAGCAGCCACTGAAGGCCAGGCCCCTGCCAACTCCTGGGCTCCCATGTTAGCATTTTCAGATAATTAAGAAAACAAACCCCAATCCTGGGCAGATGGCTGTGCAACTAGGGGACACAGGAGCCTGTGTCAGAATGTGAGAGAGGCTCTGCAGAGAAGGAGCTGAAAGAGAGGAAGGTGTGAGCCAGGCAGGAACCGCTGTTGTCTTTTGGGCAAGAGTTAGTGCCAGGGAAGTCACATAGGGTAACCAGCTCCAGGCTGGGTCCAGAGCACAGTTTCTGCTCGTTTTTTCCCTTTTGAGCGTGTTTTTAGAATGAAGAAAGGCTGGCTAGGGGAGAATAGGAGAGGAGAGAGAAAGGAGACTTTCTTGGGACTTGCTAGCCTTTTTCAGAGCCAGGCTATCCCCAGTGTCTAGCGACTTGAGGAGCGTGACAAGAGATGACCTGAGATGGCTTTAGGGAGGAGCTAAGAGTTGACCTGCAACCTGCCAAGGGGGAGCCAGATGCTACTCATCGAGGTGTGAATTTAAAAACAGTTTTTGTTCTTTAAGGGAACGATAGTTAACTACTTCAGACGTAGCCCAGCTCTGCAGCGGGGGTGAGGGGCGCTCTTGAGCCCGGCTGTGCATTCACACATATGCCCACCTTTCACCTGCTCACCCACTCTTTGTGGTTCCTTGGAGGATAAGCCAGATCACCACTGATACCACCACTCCAACCATGAATGTTATCAGGCATTGAGCTCTGGAGGTTGCAGGAGCACAGGAGTGCTCCTATGCAACTCGGGGACACAGGAGCCTATGCAACTAGGGGACACACAACTAGGAGTAGCCCTGCTGCACTTGGTACCTGTACTGGAGTGTCCAGCCTGTCATCCCCTCCCAGGTGTGCAGGCCCCACAGGCAGTGTGGGGTCATACATTCCCTTAGATGGGGGATTCTCTTATAATTTGAAGCCTGAACTCCACATGCGGGAATCCCTGTGCCTCTTGGGGTAGGAGTCCCCATTAGACCCCACTGCTAAGTGGCCAGGGAAAATTATTTGTGAACTTCTAGTTTCTGATGGGAAATGGGACTGATGCCCACGTTATATGTGTCCTGTAGGTGCAGGTGTGCTGGTGAGTATTGGAGAAGGGGTAGATCAAGCCTGGCTCAAGAAGCCTGACCTCCCTTTCCATTGGACTCCTGTCTGGGTTCAGCCTCTGCCTGCTGGCTTGGAATCTGGCTCCCCTGAGAGATGGTGGGGAGAAAGACACCCAGGATTGGCATGTGGTCCAATGAGAGGAAGAGGCCTGGGGAGGAAGTGGTTGTAGGGTCAGCTTTTGGTATCTGGCATGACTAGTTCAGCCAACTGACAGTTGGCAGATATTTTTCAAATTTAAAGAGCTTTCTCTTTGTCCCTGGAAATTTCTCAATTTTATCACAGTACAAAGCACAGCAGTGAGTAGCTGGGGCTGTTTGGGGAAAACAGGGCTCTCCAAAGGTGTGGTGTTCTACAGCCGAAGAGAAGAGTTGGGGGGTGGAGTGGTTTTGAGAGTTCCTTGGTTCTCCCCTGCCTGTCTTTTTGCATTTTTAGTCGAATCCTCAAGAGCTGATGTGAGGCTTGTATGACCTGTAGCTCTTCCTTCCTGGGGACAAAATGCAATGCCTCTTGACCTCCAAAAATTCCAAAATCCCTGCACTCCAGGATAATTTTGTTTCTGCTTTTAACGATGATTTTTTTCTTGCTTAATGCTAGGACTCTTTGCACATAAAAATTTAGGAATGTACACATAAAAATCAGATGTGATGCTAATTGAAACAAGCCAATCCCCCAAAACCAAAGGCTGAGTGTTCTCTCTGATATGTGGACGCTAACACACAATAAGATGGGGGAATGGAAGTTCATTGGATTAGACAAAGGGGAATGAAGGGAAGGGAGAGGGGATGGGAATAGGAATGATAGTAGAATGATTCAGACAGAACTTTCCAATGTTCATGTATGAATACACGACCGGTGTAACTCCACATCATGTACAACCACAAGAATGGGAAGTCATACTCCATGTATGTATAATATGTGAAAATGTACTCTACTGTTTTGCATAACTAAAAAGAACAAACCAAAGATTTTTTTTTTTTTAAAGAAGAAAAAAGTACTCTGAAGAGCTCTAGGGAAATTAAAATTAAAAAAAATCAGATGTGAAATATGCTAAAGCCTGCTAGTGGGAATCAAGTAATGATAGCAAGTATGCACAGCCATTGGTTTACCTAACTTCAACTTGGCAGATCTGAATCTTAAAAAAAAGAAAAAAAGAAGAAGTTTCTTAGTATACTCTAGATGAGAAAATTTGATATATAGATTAGGAGAAATGATGAATTAGTTTCTGGAATATAAAGAAATATCCTCTAAAGAGAGAAGTGGTATAGCTTGTACCATCACAGGGCTCACCAAATTTATTGGAAATATTCACTAGTGAATCTTGGCTAAGATTTGGGGAATTTTTAATTTTTATTTTTGTATTGCATTTTTGTAGTTGTTTTCACTACACACACTATCTTACGTAGAAACTGAAGGGAAACCAAGAGCCCACCAGCATTTGTTCTGTGTCTGCTGTCTAGTAATAGGGAAGAGCTCTGTGTTGTGAATTTGAAGATGGTATTCTAGAAAGGACTCCACCATGTGTTTGCTGCATGTCGTGGGACAGGTGGCTGCTTCTGGGGCTTCAGACCACCTGTAAAGTGGTCTTGACAGTAGGTGCCTCTGTTTTCAGCCTCTGTCCACAGCACTGTGGGAGCCCCCATGCAGGTCCATCAGAGCAAAGAACTGAGTTTGTTCACATGCAGGCATCCCAAGAGGGAAGACACAGCTGTTCAGGGCTGAAGAGGATAGTCTTTTCCAGAATCAGATAACTGGAGCTGGGCTCATGCAGTGACACTTAGTTGCTCCAGAGAGCAGCAGCCTTCACACCTTGGCTGTCTGTGTGTGGGTCTGTGGAGGTGGCCCCAGGCTTTGGAGGCAGTGGCAAGAAGATGCTCCTCAGCTTTTTTCTTGGGGTACTGGGCTGCAGTATCTTTCTATGTGAAGTGTGCTTCCCCTTGAAATTCTGAACATAAAATCTCTTCATGGGTCAAAAGAGAATTTGGAAAACCTCAGACCCAGTTTTGGAATGTGAGGAGAGTGAACTCCATGTTTGAGTGAACTCCCATGACCGTGTCCTGGGTGGCTTCTCCGGTCCTCTGCACTCGAGCTGCCCTGCCCCACCTCTTCACCTTCTCACTCCTGCCCTGTCTACTGCCTGAAGGCCCACATTTAGGGAATAGCAGCCATCCTCCAATCTTAGCTCAAACATTGCCATTTTTATAAAGTATCTCTAACCCCTCCTTATTCCCCCAGTTTCAGGTAGGTGTGGTTCCCCCTCATCTCTGTTCCACTGGCCTTCCCCCAATGTCACCCTTAGCACCATGTTTGAAAATGACTGTTTTGACACTCACAGTCTATAAGCTTCCTGAATGCAAGGATCTGACAGATTCAATTTGACTTTCCTAGTCTTAGTCCATTTAAGCTGCAAAATACCATAGATTTTGGGTAATTTGTGAACAATAGAAATGTAATTCTCATGGTTCTGGAGTCTGTAACATCCAAAGTCAAGGTACCAGCCGAATGGTGTCTGGTGAGGGATGCTTTTTGCTTTCAAGGTGGTGCCATGTTGCTGATCCTCCAGGAGGGGGATGGTGGTGAATGCTGTGTTCTCCTATGGGCAAAAGGAGCCCAAGCTGATTCCCTCCAAACATTTTATAAGGTACTTTTTCATTCATGAATGTGGAGCAGTTATGACTTAGTCACTTCCCCAAAGGCCCCACATCTTTTTTTTTAAGGACAGATTTTTATTTTTTAAGGACAGAAATTTATTTTAAAAATTTATTCTAATTAGGCTTACATGACAGCAGAATGCATTTTGATTCATTATACATAACGGAGCACAACTTTTCACTTCTCTGGTTGTACACAATATAGAGTCACACCATATGTGGTGTCATACATGAACCTAGGGCATTGTTGTCCATCGCATTCCACCATCTTTCCTGCCCCCATGTCTGCTCCCCTCTTGTTCCTCCCCTTTGACCAAAGTTTCTCCATTCTTCCCGTGCCCCCTCCCACATTATGGATCAGCATCCACTTATCAGAGTGAACATTAGGCCTTTGGTTTTTTTGGGATTGGCTTACTTTGCTTAGCATGATGTTCTCCAACTCCATCCATTTACCTGTAAATGCCATAATTTTATTCTCTCTTAATGCTGAGTAATATTCCATTGTGTATATATACCACAGTTTTTTTTTTATCCATTCATCTATTGAAGGGCATCTAGGTTGCTTCCACAGTTTAGCTATTGTGAACTGAGCTGCTACAAACATTGAAGTGGCTGCAGCACTGTAGTATGCTGTTTTTAAGTCTTCTGGGTATAGACCAAGGAGTGGGATAGCTGGGTCAAATGGTGGTTCCATTCCAAGTTTTCTAAGGAATCTCCATACTGCTTTCCAGATTGGTTAAGGTCCCACATCTTAATACCACCATAATGGGTTAAATTTCCACACATGAAGTTTGGGGTGGACACAGACAAGGAAACCACAGCATAGTTCCAATGACAGGGTCTAGCACATGGCAGATCTCAGTAAATATTTGCTGAATGAATGCATGCATAAATAAATACCAGAAATGTGAGGGGAACCTATGGGCTTTATAGTTTTTCACTTAGAAGGAAGCAAGAGTGGCCAGTGTTTGGATCATTTACCCAGGGGCCAGCTTTAGGTGTCCAAAACTCTGCTCTGCATCTCCCTCTTGTATAATGTAGTCCCTGGGAAAAGCCTGGGAAGGGGGCTGTGCACTTCATGTGGGGCGTGTGGCTGGACAGCCCAGGTGCCTGTGACCTGTGTGGGTAGCGATTATGGTACAAGACTGTTTTTCTGTAGATAACAAGAACCACAAACTTTGGCACCCATGGCCTCTCCTTCTGCCCACTACTACAGTGGTGTGTGATCCTGTGGCTGTGCCCAGGGCATCCTGAGGGAGTATGACTGTGGGGGACCATGGAAAATGGCAGAGCTGGGTGAGTGGGGACAAAGCAATGCTGGGGGACAGCCTGCCCTGCAGCCCTCTAGCCCACTGTTTGTTCCCATGTCCATGCTAGAGGCTGAGTGGTACCTTGTTTGGGAAAGTTATCGCCTGTGAAGTTTTTCATGCTTACCAACAGGAAGTTGGGCAATAAGAATTTTTATGAATGTCAGTGGGATAAGAGAGGAGCAACAGTTCCTCGGGGACAGGAGTGATCTTTCCTCCAGGGTGTTTGCATATCCACTGGTGCACTCATGCACTTCCTGGGGGGTCTTCTGCACATGTCTGTCCCTGTTCTAGGCACTGAGGATGTGGATGGAACCATGTCCTTGCCCTCACAGGACTTAGTTTCCAGTAAAAGTCCCAACACACTGAGAGGACCGTGTCCTCCATAGAGCCATTCTGAGCCAGCCCTTGGTGAGAAGTACCACATCCCCATTCGTTAGCTCCTGTGTTCTCCTGCAGGTGGTGGCTTGCCACAAGTACCTTGGCAATTACCTCCTACTCAATTTCTCTGCCTAGATTCTGTTCATTGATGCTTCTGTCACACACCCTGTCCAGCTCCTCAGAGATGTTGCTGCCCCTCCCTGCCGCTTTCCAGGAGTAGCCCTCCCTGGTGTTTCACTCACTGCTGTGGCCCTACTGTGTACAGTGCCTAGCACCGAGTGGGGGCTCAAGGTGGGGAACCAAGGAAGCCACGGGGCCATCACTGGCTTTCATGTTTCCTCTTCTCCATCCACACTGAAGCCTGAGTGTCTGTTTCCATCTCTTTCTGGGTCAGTCACGGAGAGGGATGGACTCTTAGGGGAAGTTGCTAATAAATTGGGGCATTGTGAAAAGTTAGAGAAATGAGAGAAGCTCCTGGGTGGTGTCACTGTCCCTCGTGTGTCCTGTCACTTGATCCCATGAAACTTATTTGCTCTAGCATATACTGCCTCCCCGAGACTAGGGGGCGGGTGGGCTACAGGGCTGGCAGAGCGGGGTGAGTGGGGACAAAGCGATGCTGGGGGACAGCCTGCCTGCAGCCCTCTAGCTCAGGCAGCCCAGCTGAGCTGAGGGGAGAACAGGCCGCCTGGGAATAGCTGGGAAGCAAGTCCAGGCCTTGGGCTCCCCTCCTCCAAGGCCAGGATGTGGCGTGGGACCCAGGCCGGCAGAGGTTCCCACTGCTCAGCTCCTGCTCTCCCAAATGCTTCAGGCCCAGCCAGCATCTCAGCAGGAGGGGTGAGGGAGGCTTCAGCTGCCTTGGTCAAGACCTCATCAGGACCAGGGCAGCCCCACAGGTACATACCTCTGACATTTGTCCTACACCTGGACAGCTGCCAGTGGCCCTGCAGCCTAGCCTTGCTTTGATGGGGGAGGAGAGTCAAGGATTAACCATATTCGCCTCCCTTGAGTCAGCTGGAGACTGGTCCTTTCTGATCAGTCAGCAGCTGTCAATCACATACTAAAGATGGAGGAGTGAGCATAGTCAATGACGTCACCTCCTGGAAACCTCTCATCAATGTGGGGGTACAGGTATCAACCCCATTTTTCCAGATGAGGAAACCGGCCTGTGGAGTTACAGAATGTGTGCACATTTTTGTAGTTAGTAAGTTAAGTTGCATATGTTTGCTCTTAATTGCAAGGGCCTACTATGTGCTGGGCAGTCATTTTAGTAACAATGAATGAGGGCCAAAAATGTCCCATGGAGTTTACATTCTAATGGGAGAAAGATAATAAATACATAAAATATATAATCTCTCAGATGGTGATGGGTCTGTCTGGAAAATGAAGAGAAGGGAGGTGGGTTTCTGTGTGGGGCCTACGGAGATGGTGTACCATTATTTACACTCAGAGTTTATTACTTCCCTAATCATGATGCGCCTGTCATTCACAAATTACTATCTGTTATTCTCACCTTCAGATGGGGAAACGGAGGCACAGGGCAGTTAAATAACCTGCCAACCATGACCCCTGCTGAGGGGCAGTGCTGGCCTGTGCGTGCAGGCAGTCTAGCTCCTGAGTTCTGATCCTCCTGGGCTTTCTACCAAGGCCACAGGGACCGTAAGTGGGTAGGGAGGCGAGGAGGCCCACAGGACCCCACCAGAACAGGTCAGGTGCGTGTTCTGTGGGAACAGAGAAGTGGGCAGAAAGATTCTATGAGATTTGTAGAAAAAAAGGTCAGGAGGGAGTGCACCCAGGTGAAGGGTGAGTCCCCACCACACCTTCCTTCTCTCCTCTCCTCCCCTCCCCTCTCCTCTCCTCTGAGTCAGCCTCCGTGAGCCCTCCAAACACTCAGATCTGAAACAAAGGGGACTCTTTTTTGTTCTTATCCTCTTCTTCTCTCCCTCCTTGTTAGCCTGAGAATAACTTCCCAGTTATGATGATGGTGCTTATGTGATATGATACTAGTGCGTGCACATTTATTGGAAACTTCATGAAATGGGTAGTGAACATGAAAACATTACATTCAGATATCCAGAGCAAAGTAATCATTTCTTTTATATTTTTTAATATTTTGGGGTACTGGGGATTGAACCCAGGGGTGCTTTACCATTGAGCAATATCCCCAGCTCTTTTTAGTTTTTGAGACAGGGTCTCACTAAATTGCTGAGGCTGGCCTCAAACTTGTGATCCTCCTGCTTCAGTCTCCCAAGTCACTGGGATTACAGGTGGACACCATCACACTTGGTAAAGTAATCATTTCCTATAATGGATAACTTGACAGAGAAACCTTAGCTTGGTAAACAATGGACTTTGTTCTCTGATTGAAGAAAACTGTGGTGGAGCTCCCATTGAGTCACAGTGCAGACTTCCTGTGAAAATGGCTCCCCATTCCCTTCTTCCCTGTGTGGTCTGGTCTCCTGGGAAGCTCCAGTATCCTCAAGGCAGCCCAGAAAGGGCCTTGGAAATGAACAGGGCTTCAACTGACCTCCACTGTGATAAGCTTTGTTTGCTCTGCTTCTTGGGTCTCTGCTGGCATCTACTAATGGGACCAAGGCAAGTCTGATTCCTGGGCTTTTGAGGGATCTGCACCCACTGCTCCAGCTTAGGGCTTCTCCTGGCTCTCCCAGGACATCCATGGACCTGCGGAGGGTTCAAGTATCCAGCTGTTGCTCTGGGATATGAGGGCTGTAGATGGTGGGCCCCAGAGGAGCCCTAGGCAGCTCCCTCAGCTGTTGCTAACCTACTCTGGCTGAGCCGTGTTGCTCCGAGGCATGCATTTTCCAGGACCTTGGCATTTCCCAGCCTGCACCCCTCTGCTGGGACCCTCCAAGTCATTGGGCGATTCCTAATGGCACTACAATCCCTGCACCCTGCATCACCTCCTGTCCACCATTTCCCACTCTGTTGCCCTTTGGTTTGGGAGCTGTTTCTTCTTTTCCCCAAGAAAATAAGGGTAGCTCTGACATTAGAAGCGTATAAAAGGAAAAATAAAAAAAAAAATCACTTGGATTTCTGAGGGGCAAATATATTAGGAACTATTTTAAATATGAATTTTTTTAAGTCCCCTTATCTGATGTAGTTCTCCCTTCCCTCTCCTGAGTCTGTGCAAGTCAGGTTCTGTTCTTTCTCTTCACCAAGAAAGGCATCAGGCTTGAAGAAGTCAAGTGACTTTACCAAGGTCTTGCAGTGAGTGGAAGAGCCAAGTCTGGAATCCAAATGTTCTAGACTCTCAACTACAACATATTCCTGAAGTTTTTCTACTTCTCAGGATGGAGTCTTGTGCAAAGATTCTTTAGCTAGAAATCAGTGATGTGAAACCTAGTCCCCAAGGAATGTACACAATCCATAAAGGGCCGTTGGCTGCTGTCGGCTTACCCGAGGCAGCCCTGGGGTTGTCATAGCGAATCTCCTTGCATTTGGTCTTCAGGTTCTCTGCCATCTGTATGTATTTGAATGCCAACATCTCTTTGTCCACGTATTTGGACACAATAACTTTTTTTACTACCTGTTTGGGGGACTTGCTGGACAAAAACAAGAGGTGATGAACCGCTTCCCTCCACCCCCAGACTCACAGGTCTCTCTTTTTTTCTTCTTTGTGCTAAGGATGGATCCCAGGGTGCTTAACCACTCAACCACATTCCCAGCCCTTTTATTATATATTTGGGTCTCACTTAGTTGCTTAGGGCCTTGCTAAATTGCTGAGACTAACTGTGCATTTGCAATTCTCCTGCCTCAGCCTCTGTTGCCGCTAGGATTACAGGCATGGGCCACTGTGCCCAGCTGATTTGCAGGTCTTTGAGTGCCAGTTGTGGCTCCTGCTTGCAGAGCCTGGTCCAGCCCTGGCTTAGTCCCCACATCAGCCAAAGCCCCACCCTCTTCTCCGTGCCATTGATATCCTTGGTACATCTGAAAATGGCTCTGGTCTTTGGATGCGCTGGAGTTGAAAGGCCAGCAGGGTATCTGGGCAGCAGCTAAAAATAATCAGGAGGAAGTCAACTTTCTGTACACTTTTAGCTTTTATTCCACAACCAGCATCATGTTGTTGGTGTTAAAAGGAAGGGGGAAATCCAGCCACAATCGTACTGTATGTATAGGAACATGGGTTCATTTTTTCCAAAAGACTCAGTGGGCTAAGCATTCTGTGATGGAGTGGCTGGAAAGGAAGGGAACGAAGTCAGCGAGAACTGACCAAGACGACTTAGAATTGCAAGAGCCAGCCAGCTCACAGGATCAATTTCAGGCTTCCTGATACTCTTCTTTAAGACTCATCTCTGAGGCCAGGTGCAGTGGTGCACGCCTGTAATCCCAGCACTTTGGGAGGCTGGGACAGGAGAATTGTGAGTGCAAAGCCAGCCTCTGCAATGGCGAGGTGCTAAGCAACTCAGTGAGACCCTGTCTCTACATAAAACACAAAATAGGGCTGGGGATGTGGCTCAGTGGTCAAGCGGCTCTGAGTTTAATCCCCAGTACCAAAAAAAAAAAAAAAAAAAGACCCATTTCTGGTGTTGTCTCCTTCAGGAAGCCCTCCCTGGTGGGTTTGTGAACAGCTAGCTGTATCGGGTCCTCTCTCTGACCCTATCAGTAATGCCCAACTCCCTATGCCATGTGCTTCCTGCATTGCGTGATGACTCCTTTATCTGTGTCTGACTGTCTGACTAGGTCAAGGTCCTCGAGCTCTAGGTCCTCAGGGATGCATTGTCTTTGTTTTGTCACCTCCAATGCCTGATGCATCCAAGCATGTCAATCAGTGTTGCTTGAGATGCTTATGCAGCTAAGATGCCCGACACAGGGGCCAGACAGTGACAGAAGATGGCATGGCTTGAGGCTTAACCAATCTTTAAAATCTGCAGGATGGAAAACAGTGTGGACTCCTGAAGTATGTTATCCATGCCTGGAATAGTGTGTTGTCTTTCATGTGTGCAAGAAAGAGAGAAGTGAGATCAGGCTGCAGCTTGCCCATGGTTGGGAGGCCTCTTCTCGTGTTAGGGTCTGGCAGAGTGTGAGAAGGGCCCATTTTCTCCTATGACCCTGTGAGCGCCCATCACCTGGCTCCAGTTCAAGTGCTCTGTGCTAACCCTGCAGGAAGGCAGGGCTGTGTGGTTTTCACCCTGGAATCCCTGCTGCATGGTACAGTGCCTGGAGCAGGCACTCAGTGAGCTTGTGTGGAGGGGTGGATGGATGGATGAATGGACACATGAAGGAAGGGACTCTGCAATCATGGAAGGTTCATCAGAGAAGACTTGAGGGGAGAAACATAAACCTAACTATGAAAGAGGGAAGGCATGGGTCAGCAAAAATGGCAAAGAGGGCGTGTGGTTGCCCCATGGGAGGGAGGCCGTGGGAGCCCCTCTTCACCTGGGAAGTTCTAACCAAGTGGCCACACTGATGCTGACTCAGAATGGCCATCTTGTGGGGGAAAAGGAACCTAGGGGACAGGGACAGTGGGAAGCTATGCAAAGACACAGTCCTGGAGAGATGGTCCCCCCGCTTTGATTTCTCTTCCTTGCTTCCAGCACTTAGAACTAGAGACATTGCTAAGATTCCTTGAGTCCCTGGGGCAGGGGTGGGGGTGGGGGCAGTTCTAACAAATGAGTCTGGACACAGGCATGTGGAGTGTGGCTCAGAGAGAAGGGGAGGGGAGGAGAAAAATCGCAAGCTTGGAGAGAGGGCAATTCTATTTTGGGTGACTGAATCTCAGCCCCTCTGCTGGTCAGACTGCTTAGTCCCCCATTCTCTGCTCAGGGTTCACTCCTGGTTCTCTGCACTGCCTTCTGCTCCTTTTTGGCTCGTGTCCCTGCATCTTTTAAGGCTTGGTTCAGTCTCCCTTTGCTTTCTCTCTAAGTATTTTTGCTGACACCCCAAGCCCCCCCAGCCTCTCCTGATTCAGCTTAAGAAACATGTGTGGTCATTCACTATGATCCCTATGTGACACCTGAAGAGGCTCAGCCCCTGGGGGTGTTGAGCAATCTGGGCAAGGCCTTGTATTGGTGGTGAAGCCCTGCCTGGAACGAGGTGTCCCCGACTCAGGAGCCTGTGCTCACCTGTTCCTTTAGCTACATAGCCTTCTCTCTAAATCAGAAGCTCTAGGGTGGGGATGGGTGATCTGCATTTTAACAAGCCCTCTAGGAGATTCTGGTGCACATGGCAGTTGAGAACTACTGGTTTAGATGATCTGGTTCCAATTTGGCCGAAACCTCCTCATCTACCCTGAATTTGGGGAAAGCTTATTTGCTGACGGCCATTACTCATGCTTACTGTTCTGTAAGTGCTCTGAGCACTCCAGGCAAGATTCTCAAGTTTCCTGAACACTTGTTTCCCTGATTGCAAAATAGGAGCAATTCCAGCTCTTCTAGAGGAAGCTCCCTGGCTTCTTGTTTCCAAGAGAGGATCGTCTGTGCGCCTCAACACTGGTGACATCTCAGCATCACCTGGGGAACCTTTGCTCCCTCTTCAGATGAAGTCAGTGGACCCATGCCTTCCCTCCTTCATTGCTAGATTCAGGCTTCTCCCCTTGAGTCTTCCCAGATGAACCTTCCATGACTGCAGAGTCCCTTTCCTCATGTGTCCATTCATCCATCCATCCACCCTTCCACGCATGCTCACTGAGTCCCTGCTTCAGGGCCAGGCACTGTACCATGCAGCAGGGATTCCAGGGTGAAAACCACACAGCTCTGCCCTCCTGCAGCGTAAGGACAGAGCTCTAGATTTGGAGGCAGTCATTCGAGGGCAGGCTCAGGAATTGAATGGATGGAGATGGGGAACCCCAGCTGCTCACTCTCCAGCCTCCCCCTCCCATGGCTTCCTCAAGGGAGGAGCTGAGGCATCGGACCCAGGACTCTTGGAGAAGTTACCAGTTGGGCCAGCTGCCTCAGGCTGTAGGGTAGGGACATCTGCTCCAGCTCTTAGTGGTGAAGTGAGGAGCCTGCCCCAGTGCAGAGGTCCAGCTACCCTCCTCTGGCAGTGACTGGGCATGTGCATTGTCCTTGCTCATGAGTGGAACATTAGGAAGTCCATTGGCTAGAGATCTAAAGCCACATGCTCCCAACGGCTTTCTCAGAAATGTGGATTATATTTCGACCTTCCTCTGTCTGCTTCAAATATGTTTCTCCATTGATCCTGAACCTGAGCAAGAAAAGGAAAATTTTCTCCATGAGTCCCACAAAACCCCAGCATGGTGGACTGGACAGAGTTCCCACAAGCTCATCAGTGCTCAGTAAACACTGCTGCATTGGGTTCAAATCAAGCCCTCTCCGATCAGCACTATACCTCCCTGAGGGACTCACCTCCCAGCCGCAAACCTCTCCCAGCAGCTTCTGCCTGGCTGTTAACTCCTCAGTCACCACTTACCTGAAGTCAGTAAATGCCACGCCTTTGGTGGAGATTCACAGGGGATCTGAAGACGAGAGATGTGCGTGGGCTTCTGAGTGAGGCACATCTGGTTCTAAGCACAGCTTTATCATCAACGAGCACTGTGGCCTTGCCTGGTTTGCTCGACCTCTGTGGGCTTAGCCTCTTTGGGTGTCAAATAGGGATCATGGTGATAATACCCTGCTGTGTTTCTTGTGAGTTGAATCAGGACACCTGAAGCACCTAGGATGGCACCCAGCCCACAGAAGGAAAGTGGACAAATTGCAGGTGTTGATTGTTATTAAGATGGTTCTGCCTCTTACAACAAAGCCCCAGGTGATGGTGCTGCTGGTCCAAGGACACGTTGTGAGAAGGTCAGAGCAGGTGAGCTCTGACTTGAAGGGAATACCAGGGAGCTGGCTGATAGTTAGAGGAGTCTCTTCACCTGGAAAGTCCAGTGTTTGGCAGTTATGTCCAAGTTACCATCTCCTGGAGAGATTTCACGAATGCTGGAGGCTGGCAGGATGATCAACTCTTTCCCTGGATTGAGAAGTCTCCTGGGAGGTAGGACTTTCAGTTTTAAAACTTAGACAATCCTGTCTCCCCTCAAGCCCACCTGGAGATTCTGTTTTAGTTGGTTTGAACTGGAGTCCAGGCATTAGTACTTTTTCAGAATGCCTGGTGACTCCACTGGGTAGCCAGGTGTGAGAACACAAGAACTTTGCTCATGATTCTGGAAAAGAGAGGTGAAAGGAAAAGATGGTTGTGGGCGAGCTTGGTAAAAGGCTGCAAACCAGGAGTAGAAGAGAGCCGAGGAAGAATTAAGCTATGTGCATCCAGAACACGTGGAGAGGTTGTTGAATTGCAGATGGCTGAGTCCTCACCCCATGTATGTCAATCAAAACTGAGAGCATAAGCCATTAGGAGACTCAGGATGCACTGCAGTTTGAGATCTTCTGCTGGAAGTGGAAAAACCAAGAGGTAAAACAAAAGAAGAGTGCTGGAAACCCAGAGGTGGTCCAAGCAGGTAGCTTGGTGAGTGCTTTTGACCTGAGGCCAAAGGAGGACTGAGAAGGGAGCAGTGGAATTCAGAAGAAGGGGGTCAGCCCGGGCCTGGGCTAGAGGTCAGCCAAACCAGCGAAACAGGATGGTACCTTGCAGAAATAGTTCCAAGCTTATAGCACGTGCAAGCTCAGGGAGAGTGTGAGACCAGGGCACCACTGCTACCCAAATGCACAGGACGGTGTGTGCCCAGCCTCCCAGATGGCATGACAACCCAGTCACACCCTATATGCCTGAAAGGAGCCTGAGGGTATACACATGGTAGCAAAGTATTGACACAGAAAGCATTTCCAAGTAGAGTGTGGAGAATCTGGATAATCATGGGAGCTTTGGTCAGCCTGTCAAAACCTGCCTCTAATCCCAGCTGGGAAGGTTGTGTGCTTGTGACCTTGACCAGCTCCTTTGACTTCTCTGTGTGCAGGTTTCCTTGTCTTCAAGATTGGGGTACTAAGGCTTTTAAGTTGCTTGTGAACATTAAATGAGATAATACATAATGCCTAGGACGTAGCAGTACTCTAGACAAAGGAAGAGTTAACAGTGCCTCTGTGGTTTTGAACCTCGAGCCTGTGGTGACATTCCCAGAGGAAAGCAGGGGTGTGTGGTCTGAAGGGCAAGAGAAGGAGAAAGTGTCCGTGTGGGGGGTAGTTGGGAGGACCTGCGTCCTCACATCTGAATGGAAATGTGGAAAAATGGAGCTGAAGATTGGGGAAAGGAGGTTTAGAGTGATTATCGCTGAATGAATCTGAAATAAGGAGATGGATGGGGTTTCTAGAGGGAGAAAAGACAAGGGAGAAGGACAGACATTCAGGGTTTGAGCTTTGGCAGAGCTCCAGCCTATCTAAGTATCGGGCTTTGTGCTGGGCACCAGGGTTCCTGTTTAACCAGGGAGTGTCTGTCCCTGACTGGAGAAGGTCATAGCCCAGTGAGAGTGACTGTAATTCAGGAAGCAATACGTCCAGGCCTGATGTTTGACAATGGAGGAAACTCAGAATGCCAAGGGTGGGGGCAGGGGGAGGTGGTCAGCAGGAAAGTTTCCCAGAGGAAGTGAGACCTGTCAGGTAAGGGTCACAGGAGGGGCAATGGTGGGTTGGGGTGGAGTCAGCTCCTGGAATGTCTTCCTGCAGAAGGGGCTCCAGGTTTCAGGGGAGTCAAAGAGGCTAGAGGAAGTGTGGGGAATATGGGTCAGATTTCACATGTTCACACCTTGTAGAGGGAGAATTGAGCAAAGGGCCTTGGGAGGGTGACAGAATGCAAAGAGGTGATAAAGGATTCTAGGATGATCAGGTCATGGGCCTCACTCAGCCGCCCTGAGACAAGAGACCCCTACAATGGGGAGAATTGGGGTGGAGCTGGCAGGGGTGTCAGGGTGGAAGAGAGGTGATCTAGACAGGAGTTCATGTAGCCAGGCTTGGTGGTGCGCACCTGTCATTCCAGCAACTCGTGACACTGAGGCAAGAGGATGGCACATCTCAGGCCAGCCCAGGCAATTCAGGGACACCCTGTCTCAAACATAAAAAGGGCTGGGGATATAGCTCAGTAGTAGAGCACCTCTAGATTTAATCCCCAGTACTTGCTCTTCCTGCCAAAAAAGAAAAGAAAAAGAACTGAATGGCTGCAAGCACTACTCTGGGGCCTGGAGGCCTCTCTGGGAGTGGCCTGGTTCCTAGAAGAAATTTCAGCTTCTGAAGTCTTGGAGTCAGAGTCTTTTTCTCTTGGTGGAAGCATCCCATCCCTGGAAGCACAGAAAAGACAAATTATCTCTTACACTTCTGCCTGAAAGGTGCCTTTTATTAACAGGGAATAGGGGGCAGGGATTAAAAGCTGGAAACCAAGAAATCAAAGTGCCCCATATAGAGCTGGGAATTCCAAGGTCTGATTTACCATGCAGGTTTACAGAGGAGCATTCCTTTGCCTTTTGCTGAGTGTCACTTGAGACACCTCTCCAGGGTGTTTGGCCAAGGTCTGCATGCCTTGTGCATCCAGGGAGAAAGGGTGGAAGGGTTTGTGGGGTTTGCATGGTGATTTCTTCTGAGGAGTTAATCCCTTTCTTCACCCTCAGCCATTAGGGTTCATTTATTCAGGAGACATTTCTAAGGCTGAGGACCTGCCACACACAAGGCTCTGTGCCAGGAACTATTCTCATGGAGCCAGAGTTAAGATAGGGGGGGAAGTATAAAAAATATAATGCAAAAAATCAAATAACCAAATAACACCAAGTGCCATGAAGTAGTATATAATGAAGTGTCTTATAAACAAAGCAGAAAGGGCTTTAAGTGCATTTGGGATACTTTGGGTAAAATGGAGGCTTCTTGCAGAAGGTGGGATCTGCCTGGGGAATGGAGGGGAAAGGGAGGCAGAGGTAGGTGGGGGATGGGACGGGATAACACAGAGGACCCACGTGGAGATGGCGCAGAGCAGTCTTTTACTGTATTTCAAAGCTAAGTGATTCTCCCGCTTTTATAATTTAATTGCAGGAGGATGAAGGGCATGTAATCTGTGCAAGCTTAATGTAATGTTGTGGCTTTGATTATATGTCTTATAATTGATAGGGTCAAGAGTTCAGGAAATACAGCAATTCATTTAATCCATCAGCTCTTATCAAATTCCTAGTGTTGCTGTGGAAAGATCTCCCCCCTCCCCAGGCAGGAGGGAGTTGGAGATAAAAACGGAAGTGTCCATGCCCTCTAGGAATTTCAGTCCCTTGAGCAATGATGTATTTAGGGAGGAGTGAGTGGGACAGGGTCATTGGAAACCAGGGGGTGTGGAGTGGAGGAGTAAGATGGAATGAGGAAGGATCACGGTGGGGGAAGCCCAGTAGTTACTTAGAAGTGGATCAAGGCTCTTTGAGCAGGAAGCCACCCCAGATTAAAGTAACTTGTCTCTGTTTAGTCCTGACCATTCGGGGACTAGAGGTTACATTTTTGGAAACACACTGGGAGTGGCTGTACTTCCTGCGAAAGATCGCATAGGATGGGCCCCGTAGAGATGGGCAGGACCAGCTGCATGCTCCAGTATAAGAGTAAAATGCAGGCCCCAAGCAGACGGGATTGCCTGGATACTTCTGAGACTGTGTGGTAAGATGGTGCAGCAGGTTAGGGCCTGTGGCTGGGGCATTGGGCTTCTCTGTGCAAGTGCTTAGTTTTTCCTGAGAGCTGGGATGGAAGCTGGGTGAAGGGACAGGCCAGGCACACCACTTGAGGTGCCATGTCTGCAGGAGCACCTACTGTTTATAACAATGCTGCCATTTGCATGTTGCAATCTCCATGCAAGGGAAAGGCGGTATCTGGGTTTTGGAATTGGGGTTTTTATATGTCTTATGAATTTTACTAACTTGGGCAAGTTCCTGACCTTCTCTGAGCCTTAAATTCCCTCTATATAAAAATGACATTATGATACCATCTTGGCAGGATGTTGGGATAATTAAATGAAATAATAAGTCTGAAGCTTTGAGCCTAGCCTAGCTCTTTTTTGGGGGGGAGGGGGTACTGGTGATTGAACTCAGGGGCACATCCCCAGCGCTGTTTTGGGTTTTATGTAGAGACAGGGTCTCACTGAGTTGCTTAGCACCTCGCTGTTGCTGAGGCTGGCTTTGAACTCGCAATTCTTCTGTTTCAGCCTCCCAAAGTGCTGGGATTACAGGCATGCACCACCATGCCTGGCTAACTTAGCTCTTAATAAATGTTAATATCTTTGTTTCTAGAAATGTATTGAATATTTATTTAATATTTTAAA
Organism: Geosciurus inauris; assembly: GCA_004024805.1. Classification (NCBI taxonomy): domain Eukaryota; kingdom Metazoa; phylum Chordata; class Mammalia; order Rodentia; family Sciuridae; genus Geosciurus; species Geosciurus inauris. Next base: position 80,826 of record PVHX01001424.1, read on the forward strand.
GCATAGAGGATTGAAATAGTTTGGGATACATTCTCATCACTAATTTGTTTTTCCATCTCTGGCTTATTGGGAAAGCAGATAAAACATACCACCCTAATTTCAAAGAGCAGAGACAGGGGGAGGGTATACTCCATTGTATACCCAAGAGAAATCCAGTGTCACATCTGTGGTCACAGAGCTGATTCTAAGCAGAGTTGGAACTAGGTGGCTGCTTATTAGCCTTGTTTGAGTATCATCTGCTGGTGTTGAACCTCAGTGGGTCACCGTGAGATGAAATGAGATGATAATGTGAATACTCAGCCTCTGGTCTGTCCTTTGACTGTCCTTCAAGTAGTCTGTGTTCCTACTCCACAGTGTGGTTCATGGAAAACTGAAGAAAAGACACTAGAAACATTTCCTAAATATTATCTTTGGGCAATGCTTTTATAAACTAGGGGTGGGCTCGTTAGAAATTGGCATGGGGGCTGCTTTTCAGTGGTCTTGCTGTTTCCTCTGGTCCTATACTTTTGGGAGCTGACAGGTCTTCTTTCTGCTAAGGATTGAAAGTCAGTGAAATTGTGTATATTTGCTTTCTGGAGATAAACACACAAAAACATACAGCACATGAGCTCATACAACACCTCTACATGTGCATATATCACCTACATGGGCCCCCCCACATACCACTTACACATATACCCACACTACATATGTGTAAGAACTGCCTACACACACCACTTACACATAAACACACATACACAAAATACACACGTGCTGCACACACACCAAACCATAAACACCCCCACCTCTGAGCCCATAAAGTCAACCCTCACGTGCTAGCTTGCGGAAGTCTCTCCCCTGCCTCCCCTTTCCTCTTTCTGCAATCTTGCTTGAGCATCATCTCTACTGGCATATCCAGTGCGTGAGGATCAGATATTTCCCCTCCCCCACAGCACCCATTCCACTGCACTCTCAGTGCCTTGGCCCACCAGTCATGGCTACCATTCGCAATCCCCTTGGCTATCCCATTGCCTCTCACAGATTCCTGGACTGCAACTTAGGCTTCTAGGGCTCTGTTCCTCCTCTCCCAGAGTCCTGGCTGCATTAGTTCTGTGCTTCATCTGGAGACATTTGGATGGAGCCAGGCTGTGCCTGTGGGTGCTCTACTGGGCTTCTCCCCACCACTTATCCAGCCCTGAGCACTCATCTCTCCATTGTGGGCTTAGCCCTGGACTTTAGCTACCTCTATGAGGTGCCAGGGGCCAGGAAAGGGGAAGAGGGCTCAGTGTGAGGCCCTTCCATGGCAGGCCCTTTGATATCTGCTCTTTGGGGCTCACAGTAGCCCTGGGAGGTGGGTTTTGTCATCCTATGAAGAACTAAGTAACTTAAAGTACAAAAGTGTGTACTATATGGTGTGCCGCTTACTTCATGGAACAGGATACCCACTGAGCCTCAGGCCTTGGTGGGGAGTCCTTGCTCTCCAACCCCCAACCCTGGACTATGGAGTCTTTCCCAAGATCTTTATGTGGCTTATTATATTAGTAATTTTCTACAGGGTAACCAGCTGCAGTGGCCTTTGTCCTTGGTGGTTTAATATTGTAAGGCTATGAGTAGAACTGTTTTGTTTGTTTTAAACAGTTTTATTGAGGTATAATTGGCATACAACATATTTTGCATGAGTAAAGTATATAATTTAATAAGTTTTGACGTTTGTATGTACCCCTGAAACCATTACCACAATCAACACAATGTGTCTATCGTCTGCAAAATTCCCTCTTATAAACCACCCTTCCTTCCCCCTCCCCCTCTCCACAGGCGACTGCTGATCTGCTTTTAGTTACTATAGATAAGTTTGCATTTTCTAGAATTTTAGGGAAATAGAATCACACGATGCGAACTTTCTTATCCTCTGGCTCTTTTCACATAGCGTGATTATCTGGAGATTCCGCCACAGGCAATAGGGAGCAATGGTTCGCTCCTTGTTGAGTCGTGGTCTGCCATATGGACCTACTGCCCCGTTTACTGATTTACCATTTGATGGGCATTTGGGTTGCTCCCAGTTTGGAGCTATTGCACATAAAACTACTACGAGCATCCACGAACAAGTCTTTGTATGGACATACACTTTCATTTCTCTTGGGAAAATACCTGGGAGTGGAAGGGGGGTCCTATGTGGATGTATGTTGAACTTTTTAAGATATTGCCAAACTGTTTGCCGTGGCAGCCATACCATTTCATGTTCCTACCAGTGGGGGCAAGTTCTGTGTCTTCTGTGTCCTCAGCAGCACTTGGCCGTGGATCTGATTTCGAGGCTTGGTTGGTATGGAACCATTTGGTGAACCCCATCAAATGGCCAAACCTAACAGTTGAAGCAGATGGCTTTCAGCTTGGACTGGGAAACCTTGAAGGATCTTGAACCAAGGATGACAGAATCAGGGTTTTTCTAGAAGCATTCTTCAAATGGCTGTTTGCAGGATGGCTGGGAAAGGTTGGGGAGTAAGAGGTTGGCACTAGCCTCAGCATGAGATCATATGGTCTGGACCGGGTCTGCCGATGTTTGAGAAGGAAACAAACTGAGCTACATCCCCAGCTCTTTTTATTTTGAGACAAGGTCTTGCTAAGTTTCCCAGGCTAGCTTTGAACATGTGATCCTCTGACCTTGGTCTCTGGAGTCGGGGGTGGAGGGGCATTACAGGCATGTGCCACTATGCTTGGTTTATTTTAGGCATTTTGGGAAAAGGTGGCAAGAGTTGTTAACAGGAAGGGGTATGAGAGATTAAAGAGCAGTCAAAGGGGCCTGTGACCTTGGGAGACTGTAGCCCTGTGAGGGAGAAGCTATGTCTGATTGATTTACCTTTACAGCCTAGCTCTAAGAGCCAAGCACAGAGTAAATGCTGGGAAGTCAATGGTTGAATGGATGATGACCAAGTGCATGAATGATGAGCTAATGGGAGCTCACAGGATATGATTCACCTCAATCAGCACCAATCAATACTGCATGGATTTTGTGGCACAGATCTGAGTGTCAGGGGTAGAAGGAACTCCAGAGAATATGTGGTTTGACCTATTCATTTTCAGATGAGTTCCAAAGAAACTATGTTATCTTGTCCAAGGTCATTCAGATAGGATATTAGACCAAAGCTGGACTCAATTCTAGGTCCCTTCATCCTTCATCTTCTTTTAGTAATAATATTTTTTCTATCAAAATAAAAGCTGATAGAAGGAAATCTGAAAAAATACAGAAAAGCATAAAGTCATCAAAACCCTCAACAACCCCAAAATAATACTTCAGGCCATGGTGTATATGCGTGCACATGCATTTGTGTAGTTAGGTGTCTGTGTATCTGACCAATCCCCATTAGCCCATCCTTATGTTTCAATATTTTCAGTGTTTTCAGTCTTAAAGTATCAGTGACCCTGAGATGGGCTTCTGGTCCTGAAGCCCAGGACCTTCTGGGCTTCGGTAGTATCTCTGATTACGTCCAGCTCTTGTCCTCTCTGTGATACCCTCTCTAAACCATGTGAGCAGAACATTCAGGTAGACTAGATCTTTGGGATGTAGTTCTGCAAACATTCCTCCGACTCAAACATTTGTCCTTGGCTTATCAAACCCTATCCACAGTTTATTTGTCTGATCATTTCCCTTCCCCACAAACTGAACTCTTATTTACCATGTATTTTTCCAGTTCTTAGCAAAGCATTTAGGTGTTCAGCAAATATTTGTTAGAATGAATGAATGAACAGATGGAATTGTGTGAACATGGTGAGTGAGTAGGTGAGGTGTCACCTTGGACCTACTTTGTAGCCATATTTGTTTTCTAGCAGACAGCTCAGCTCGCATGCCCCCTTTCCCCTTCCAAGCTACACCTCTAAGCAGGTGGATGTGCCTGTGGTCCAGGATTGCTGTCCAGACAGCCCTGGGGCACATGTGCAGTCTTTTCTGGTGTGAATGCAAGATGCTGAGAGGAACAGCTGGAGCGTAAGAGGGCAGCATGAGCTGGAGGTGACAGCCTAGGGCCCATGTGCACAGCCCCAACTGGTCCCAGGGCAAGCTTGCCCATCAGGACCTCAGGGGTCCTTCCCTTGTGAGTGACAGAATGCCTTTTGTCTTGGGACCCCAGGAGAAGAGGACCAGAAGGAGTGACCAGTAGAGTTTCTCATAGCCCAGGCTGTAGGATGGTGCTGGGCTCTCAGCACAGTGGGGCTCCCTGATGGGAAGCCAAGGTATAGAGTGCCGGAGGAAGCTGGGCGCCATTTTCTCTGCACCACTTCACTTCTGACAGTCCCCTATGTGGGAACTGGAGGAAGGGTTGGCTTCCTGGAAGCAAAGGGTTGCGTTGGGTCAGCTGGTTTCTCTTTGGCCAAGAGCCCCAGACCTTCAGCTTGAGCGGGCAGCACAGCCTTGGTGTCGAAACTCCTTCTCTTTTACTTCACAGCTGTTGCCCCAAGAACTTCCATCACCCCGTCACTCTCAGCCCATCTCCTTGTTCTATGTGCCCAATACATGACTTGCCAAGGTCCCCTTATCTTGCATGCATGCTGGCCTCTGTCTCCTTATCCCCCTCCAGGATGTCTCTGGCATCCATTTCTTCTTCTCTATTCAGGGCAGACTCTTCCACTCGTCTGCTTCTCCTGCCTATAATCCACCCCATACACTGCCACCAGGAATGTCTGGCCAAATCTCAGCTCTAATCAGACCCCACAAATTCTTTCTTCTAAAAGTCAATGAACTATTCAGCCATAAAACACATACCCAACCTTTGATGGCTTCCATATCCAGCACTCAAGGCCTTCATTTATTTGGCCCAAGTCTTGTTTCCAGCTGTGTTTGTTTGAGTCCTACATAGCAGCCTGGGAAGAGTGACTTCCCTTAGCCCCTTGCTCACCTGAGGACGTGCTTATTGCCAGGTCCTCATTCTGGCACAGCCTTTGCTGAGAATGCCTTCTTGGACCCCCATTGCCGTGTTCCAGCTTCCTCCTCCATGGCCCAGCTTCAGGGCTACCTCATCCAGTGATATTCCAGATTACCCCGGCCTGAAGTCGCTTCCCTCTCTGCAGTGCCAGGGCTGGTGCCACGCCTCCTCTTCTCCCTTACATGCTGGTTGTTTGCGTACGCACCTCCCTAATAAGACTATAAGGGTAGACCATAAGACTATAGGAAGGTTTGATGTTTGCTTCATCTAAAATACCCAGAAAATTGTTTTGTGCATGGTGGGAGAGTGGGTGTGTGGTTGACTGAATGAATGAAAGCTTGACCATGGCCTTAGAGAGTCACCATCTCCTGTTTCTTGCCTTGGTAGACAGTGGATCCTATAGTCTCTATAGTTTCTCAAAATGAGAAAACTGATTGGAAAACTCATAACTCCTCCCCTCACCCCAAGTCAGGAAAAGTCACTGGGAGGGACTTCTGGTTGTGCCTTTCCCAGCGGGATCCCTTCTCTACTTCTTCTTCTCCTCAGTCTCCTGGACTCCTCTCTGCCTCCCCCAGCCTTGACCAGCACAGGCTGAGAACATTTGAGCTGAGAACATTTACTTCTGCTTTCTTTGCCTTTCCAAGAGCACAGGGGCAAACCATCATGTAAGTGATTGCTTAAAATAGCTCTCCCAGTCCTGGAAAGAGAGTTTGCTTATTTTCTGAAGTGTCTCCACCACCTCCCCAGCCCTGCCAGAGGCTCACCCTGCAGGTTGGATGGCTCCAAGCCTTCCTGAGGCCTCGGAGGGCTGCCTTGCAGGGAAGTCAAGGGACTGGGCTCCCTGAACCAGGTGGCCCAGTGCTGTCCCAGAGCCAGACGCAAAGTGTGGGATGTGGCAGGTCTTTATGCTTTCTGCCTCTTGTCCTAATCCAAATTTTCTTGCTCCCATCAGCCTCTGACACAGAATGTTGTTCAGGGACAGCACAGCTGGTGGGGGTCTGAGGCCTGGGTTGAGTCCTGGGCTCACTCTTAGCATCTCTGTGAGCCTCGGAATTCCTTGTCTATAGAAAGGAGAGGCCCAATTCCCAGATGAACATATCACTATAGGTGCACCATCAATTGTAACATTACTGTGATCGGAATCCCTGGGCTTGAGCATAGCGTTCCCAGTCCAGTGGTTCAGACAAGGAGAAGAGATGAGCCCATGTGACATACTAAGTTGAACCAAATGGGTGCTGATGTAGATTAAAGATAATTAGATATTGTCAGTTACCCAGGAATCAACCTAATAGCACAGAGACTGGCAACGTGTTTCTGTGATGGGCCAGGTGGTAAGTATTTTTGGCTTTGTGAGCTTTGTGGTCTCTGTTGCATGAAAATAGCCTCAGTCAATACTTGAACGAACGGGCATGGCTGTGTGCCACTAAAACCGTATTTACAAAGACAATCTGTGGTCTGGCTTTGGCTCCTGTAGTATATGCCAGCCCCTGTAATGTTATATAAAACTCATTCATATATAAACTTTTTTGAAACATATAAGTCAACACTCGGGCACCCTCACCATTTCTATGTAGCTTTTAATAGCATCGACTTCTACTAGGCAATTAGGTGGTTTATAAACATTAACCAATTTAGTCTTCATGGTAACCCAACGCAGCATGTAGTCTTATTATTTCCTCCATTTTACAGATGAGGAAACTCAGGCTCAGAGAGGCTAAGTAACTTGTCTAAACTCACATAGTTTAAGCTGATGGCAAGTTGGCAGAACTCAACCAAGTTTGTGAGGCAGGGTTGGGCATTGTAATTCAGGTAGTTTCAGGACAGAAGCGGGTGTAGATAGGGTATATGAGGGACTCAGGCCAGTTTGCTGCTCATAGAGCACAACAGGATTGTCTTCAGATTCTTGGGGTGGAGCAGGCATGGTGCAGGTAGGCAGAGGGCTTAATGGTGTAGCCCCAGATGGAAAAGTCACTTCCCTACCTTAGAGAGCCAGAACCTGGGTAAACTGGGCCACTTCTTAGGTGACTCCCTGGGGGTACATGAGGGCCAATGTACAGGAAGCATCTCTGCCTGAGGAGCAGGAAATTGTTTACATTCCTTATGTTTCATGCAGTGGCTCAGACAGTCTCTGGGTCCCAGCCTCAGGGGACCTGGTGGCTAGAGGAAGGCAGAGAAGGAGGCTCCCGGGGTGCCTTCAGCTCTGCCAGCAAACCAGGGTGTTCACCCTGCCAGTTCTCGTTGCCTGTTGATTGAACTACAAAGGGGCAAAGCCACCAGCCAGGACTCTGGCCTACTCAGTGCCATGCTGGTCTTCCTTCCATCCTTACCCGGTGCCCTTCCCCTGTCTGGGATGCCTTGTGGCATCCCTCGCACCCTTCCTCAATTCTCTCGTCTCTTTTAAGATGGGCCCAATGCCACCTCCTGGATGCCTGCTTTGATGTCCCCTTCATCGCCCTGGGCTGGGCAAGGTTCCCCCTCTCAGTGCCTCCCAAACACCTCTGTGTCCCCGGCTCTCCCACTAGGAGGGGACCTCCTTGAGGGAGGCCTGTTTGTCTCCATATCCTCACCGAGGTCAGTATCCAGCACTTGGGAAAGAAGCTGGTTAAAAGCACGTGTGTGTGAGGGCCCCACTTACAGGGCTTGGCCCTTGGATGAGCTGCCTGGCCTTTGGGAGTCTTGACAAGGGTGGTCAGTGATGTTGGTGAAGAGTTGGGGGAATAAGGAGATAAAGCAGGAAATGGTCGTCACCGTGCCTGGCTTCTAGGAGGCACTGTGGATGATGCCAAGGAGAGAGTCAGGAGCATGTCCTTGCCCTGTGACCCTCCAGTGAGGAAGTGGGGAAGGGGACAAGAGAAGGCACTTTGAATGCCTCCAAGCCACAGCATCCACCAGAAGAACTACAGGAGTTGTTTCGATCTGGAGCTGGATTGTCCCCCAAAATCTCATGCGTTGGGAGCATGGGCCCCAGTGCAGCAGGGCTCAGAGGTGGGGCTTCGAGGTGACAATCACATCTGAGGGCTCTGACTTCATCAGCAGATGGGACCACTGATAGCCAGATGAACAACTGGAAGGTGGGATCTAGTTGGAGGGAGTAGGCCACAGGGGGCGGGCCTTTGGAGGGGTTTTTCTAGTCCCTGGCCTCTTCCCTGCACTCTCTCTGCTTCCTGGCCTCCAGGAGCCCAGCAGCTTTCCTCTGCCACACCCTTCCACCATGATGTTCTGCCTCACCTCAGGCCCAGAGCAATGGAGTCGACTGACCATGGACTGAGACTTCTGTAATTGTGAGCCAAAATAAATCTTTCCTCCTCTAAGTTTGTTATCAGGTATTTTGGTCACAGCAATAAAAAGCTGACTAACAAAGAGGCTTATGAATTGGGTTTGGTTGCGACAGGAGCACTGGACTTGGAGTCCTCATATTTACTTGGGAGTCCTAGCTCTGTCTCTGAGCAGCTGGGTGTTGTTGACCAAACTGTCACGGGTCCTGAAGATGCAATACCATCAACCGTGAGGGAGATTAGAATCATAACCACCTTCCGAGGTCATGATTAGCAGAGCCACAAAACACCTGGCCCAGCTCATAGGCAATGCAGAATCTGAGTTAGTGAATCAGAAGCTGCAGAATACTTAAGAAAACTGAGTAGATCTCAGCCTGGGCTATTGCACATGTGTCCTGCTATTTAATGGTTCATAGATATAGAGTTGGACAGTCTGGATTTGCATCCTAACTATGTCATTAACTAGTAGCATGACTTTATGTGAATTATTTAACCTCTCTGTACCAGAGATTTTATTGTTGTTTTTCCATTAATAACTACTTTTAAATGAAGTTGCCTATCTCAGTTGTGGGAGAACATGTAGATACAGCCCAGTGTCTGGCACATAACAAAGTCTGAAGTATTAGCATTAGCCTGCATTTTCTGAAGTTGGAAGAATAAATACTAATGATATAGGAAATCCTAAAATGTAAAAACTGGTGTGTGGGGTGGCTTGGGGTAAGGGTTGGCTTTTCATCTTTGCAGGCCAAATAGGAAGAATGAAATCAAGTTAGGAAGTCCTTCCTGGCTCGGGGTGGAGTGTGGGGGGAGGTACTTAGTTCAGTTTGAGGAGAGCCCTTTGGGAATGGGGCAGTGGAAAGGGTCAAGGCTTCTAGGATCTTTGACTGTTGTTAGCAGAAGCCAGTATTTCCCAGAGAGGAAACTGAGTCCCAGAGAGGAGTGCCATGGTTCCCCGACTCACGATGGCTAATGACAGAGCAGGGACCAGTCCTCGTCTCTGAGTTAAGGCAATTCATTCTCCACAGTGTGTGAAGGGACTGTGACAGCAGGGGTCATAGGAGTGGGGGAGACCCTTTGAGGGGGCCCCCCAAATCTCACAGGAGGTGCTGACCTGACGGCTGGTGGCTTGGGCCAGTCAGCCTATGTTTAGGGATCTGACAGTCCTGAGAAGACCTTGTCCCCACCTAAAGAGAGGAAGAAGCAGGAAGGCAGGATGTGGAGAGCAGCGAGGTGTTGGTGCTGGGATGTTTTCACAGGGAGAAAAGGGGTGATGGGTAGAAGTGGGTTAAATCCCCCCAGCCTGAGTTCACGCCCCCTGGGTTTCCTTCGACCCTTGCTTTCTGTTTTCTTCTCAGTTCTACTCTGAGGTAGAAACTGCCATTGCACTCCTTCCCAAAGGGCTTTTGCAGAGACAAACCTGTCTGGCCACCTGGCCTTTCCCACTCCCTGCCTGGGGTCAGAACCAGGACTTTTCTTTCTCCTTCTCTCCTTATGTTTTAAAATTCCTTCCTTCCTTTTTAAAATTTTGATTTTTAATGGATACATAATAATTGTACATTTTTTATGGGGGGGTAGTATGATGTTTTGTCATATGTATACCTGATGCAATGATCAAATCGGGCAATAGGCCCACCCCTCACCCCAAACATTTATCATTTCTATGCATACTTCTCTAACAACAGAGAGCTCAGAGCCCAGGGACGAGCTCCCCTCTGGTCTAGGTTTCTCATTTACTGAAGGCACAGCTAGGTGACTTCTTTTTTCTTTCTTTCTTTTCTTTTCTTTTTTTTTTTTTTGGTGGGGGCATATACTGGAGATTGAACTCAGGGGCACTCAACCACTGAACCACATCCCCAGCCCTATTTTATATTTTATATAGAGACAGGGTTTTGCTGAGTTGCTTAGTACCTTGCTTTTGCTGAGGCTGGCTTTGAACTTGAGATCCTCCTGCCTCAGCTTCTTGAGCCATTGGGATTACAGGCATGCACCACCACGCCTGGCTGGGTGACTTCTTAAATCTACCTGGGCCAATTCCTACAAGGCCAAGCCTTGGCAGCCCCACCTGGAGAAGGAAGAGCAGCAGCTCTGGGCAGGGCAGACTAGCCTTGCTGGTAACACTGAGCACAAAGCCCCAGCAGCAGTGTGGTCTTTATCTAGTAAGTGGCCAAGTTTTCCAGTCTTTTCACTTCCATTGCTTCACAGACTCCTCACCAAAACCTGAGGAAGAGGATGTGCTTATTTTGGTGTCACAGATGAAGAACCTGAGGCCCTCGGAAGCTAAGAGACATGCTCAAGGTCACCAGACAGAAAGGCGAGGCCAGGAATCACAACTCAGTGTGTCTGACTTCAAGGTCTCTTTGCCTGCCTCTGTAACTAGGAAGCTGGAGTGATGGGGGTGTTAGAGAAGGGCAGGTGAGAAATCAGGCTTTGGAAGATGGAACTGGTTCCTACTGCTGGAGGAGAGGCTGGTGGCCTTTGGGATCTCTATCAGTTTCTGCTCCTTTAGGAGGACCTTTGAGACCAGAGAGTTTTTGTTGTTGTTGTTGTTGTTGTTGTTGTTTTGTTTTGGTACTGATAATTGAGCCCAGGGGCAGTATACCACACAGCTACATTCCCAGACCTTTTTACATTTTATTTAAAGACAGGGTCTTCCTAAATTTTTGAGGCTGGCCTTGAACTTGTGCCTCCTGCCTGAGCCTCCGAAGTATCTGGGACTACAGGTGCTTGCCAGCATACCCAGCTGAGACTAGAGGTATTTCTAAACTAAGCTGTAGAGACTGGTCATCTTTAGCAGAGGGAGGTTTTTGGGGACCTACGGGCAAGCTTGTCTTCCATTGCCATGTGGAGGCAAGCTCTGGTGGGACAGTGACTAGACCAAAGCTGGCCGCTGGAGTGTCCTCGGTTTTCATCCCAAATCTCTCTCTAGCTGCGTGACCTTAAATAAGACATGTCCTTTTTGATCCTCAATTCTCTGAGCTGTGCCATGAAGCTCCATGCTTTCTGAGGCTCCTTCCTGCTGAGAGCCTGTGGTTTTCAGCCTTGGATGTTCAGATGGGGCCTCAAGAAGGGGAGGCAGGAAAAGACTGGGAGAAGATTGTCTTCAGGAACATAAACAGACCTGGGAGCCATCAAACAGGCAGCCCCTTAAAAGGGCAAATATGTGCATGCCCTGAATGTGTAAGACGCTGCTCTTGGGGGATGAAACTTCCTCTCTGGAACTTTCCCTCCCACTCCCTGTGCTTAGGGAGATGTTTAAAATATTCAGTAACAGGTATGGCCTGGACACGATCCAATCAGAGCCATCGTGCTGTGAACGGTAGGTGTAAGATTGGACCAGGGTGTCCCACTGTTGGTCAGCCCAGCCCCTGTGCCCGATTCCTCCCAGAAAAGCCTGGCTTTGGAGCTAAAGAGCGAATGGGGCAGGGCAAGTTGAGTGGATGAAGGCAGGAAGATGTGACTACAGATCCTCCCAGGCATCAGCCTGTCCCCTTAGAGCCCCGCCATGCTCCTACCCAGCCCCGCCACACCCTCGGAACCTTCCTTCCTACACAAAGCAGTCTATCTCACCAGCTGCTGATGCATCGCCGAGGCTTAGGAGACAAAGGGGAGCTGGTCCATGTTCCGCACGGTCATCCCAAACTCCGTAACAGGCAGGGTACTACCTAGGACAGTCTGTTCCTGTCTTCCTAAGGACATGGAGCCTGACAGACATCAGGGCTTTGCCTCATACACTCTTGGTCACTGGATGCCAAGTCCCATGGAAGTCTTCTTTCCTCTACGTTTTGCTTAGCTGCCAGCCTATTCCAGGACTGGCTCCAAGTGCCAGGAACATTGTGTTCACCTGCTGTCTGCTTCCCCAGCTTCAGACTGTGGGTCTGTCGTCTTCTCTACAAAAGTTCCCAATGGCTTATCAACTGGTGACAGAAATTTCAATCAGTATCGCTTGACTGATTATTAAGAACCCCTCTTTCCTCCTTTTCCCAATTGCCCAAGAGATATGTCTTTAGCACAAACTAAGCACAAATACTTCATTAGCTATAGAAATGGGAATGGGTGTCAAAGAAGCAGGATACAGGGCCCCTGCCCTCAGGGCCCTTTACTATATTCATGAGAGACAATATGTAAAAGGAGAAAAACTACCTGATAATTATAAGACATCCTTAGACAATGTGTTATTTGAGGGTTACCTGGGCCACTTAGAAGACCTGTCACAAATTTTGTAAAGAAAGATATAAGTGGAGCCAATAAAAAATTCTAGAATGAAAATTAAAATAGATCATGATTCCTATGAAAAGCTAGATAAGGTTACACTAAATTATTAGATTAGGAGTTCAGAAATAAAGCTATGTTCTCTAGAAGTTATCTTCAGTTCACTAGGAACAAGTTATGATACATCGATCTTGTTTTCTTTTTTGATAAGGTTCTAGAGCTCGGTGCAGAGAAACGCCTTAAATTTAGCATACCTTGAGTTCAAAAGGGTTTTGGGAAAAATCTTTCATTTTGTCATCATAGAAAAGAAGACTGGATAAAAGCATAGTCATGTGGCTTTAGAGCTGGTTGAAGGGGTGAGCCATGAGAGTACTGATGAATAGTTCTCTGGCATTCTGAAATGAGGTTGTTGTGTTATGGGGTCAAATGTCTTTGACATTGTTGACATTTTCAGTGATGATGTGGATGATGGCCACAGACCTAATCAGTTAATAATATGAATCAAGGAGAAATGGTTAAGAATCAAGACTCAAAAGTATCTTGACTCCCCAAAACAAATGCCATCCAACAGAGAGAAAAATATAATCTGATATTTATGTTCTAAAACTTGCAGATCTATAAGTATAGCATGGGGAAAAGTCTGGCTGTGCACCAGTTGGTGCATGAGCTGTGGTCTCTCTGCAGATGGTCTGAAAGCATGTCTAGGAACCAGTGGTCATGGCCATGTACTGATGGCAGGTGTGTCCAGCATGCACACCTGGAGTAGAGCTCTGCTCATGCTGGTCATCAGTGAGCTAGAACTCCCCAGTGACAAGCCAGAAACTTAACCCTCTCTGCTCTAACCACCACCCAACTGCTCAATGTCCATTAGTTCTAGTCTCTGGCCAGAGCAGTGTGGTCTGTTCTTGAGTGGTGTGAAAAGCAGATTTCTTCCAACACCATTCCAGTGATCCACATGCCCCTGCCCAGGGTCTATCCAGTGACTCCCCCAGGAGGTCTCTCTTAGTGCATTTAGCTGCTGCTTCTAGATGGCTGCGTGAGCCATCACCTTGTTACTATTTCACATTTATCCAGGAACAACAGACTAGGCAGAAACCTGAGCAGATGTCAGACGACTCTGATCCTCTGCTCTATGGGAGGGCTCTGTGCCACAGCATCATGTTAGTATTTCCCCAGCCAGCCCACCTCTGCCCTTCCCTCCCTATTGGGTGGTGCTTTAAAATCAGTCACCCCCAGATCCTGAAGTGAATCAAGTGAGTGAACCTTCCTGGAAACTGATCTTGCAGAGGGCAGGGAATTAGGTCCTGTCTGCACAGTCATGGAGAGTGTAAGCTGAGCGCCAGCTCTGAGCACCTAGAAGTCACATTCTGTCACTACAGCCCTCCTCTCTTTTGTAGGGACAAAGAGAGGGAATGTAGACATGTCTGTGGCAGAAAAAACTAGGCTTATGGTAGGAAGGACATGTAAATGCCTCCAGGTAAAAGGAGTTGGAAGAAAGAGAAGGGGGGGTATGGGGGGGCTTGGGGGATGGGAAGGGAGGGGACCTTGGCTATTGGTTGCTAGCACCTGACAGCCTGAGGGACAAGGATTCTGAAGGCAGAGTGACCTCTGCACCCACCTGCCTGTCTGACATGCCTGATTGCCGGTACTCTCTGTTCTGCTGTCTAGATTGCAATGAGGACCTGAGGCATCTGCCTGCTGACCACCCCAGCCTGAAGTGACCATGGCCCCCCGCAAGAGGAGCCGCCATGGCCTGGGCTTCCTGTGCTGCTTTGGGGGCAATGACCTCCCTGAGATCAACCTTCGGGACAACCACCCTCTGCAGTACATGGAGTTCACCAGCCCCATCCCCAACCCGGAAGAGCTTAACGTCTGCTTTGCAGAGCTGGTGGTGAGTGTGTGTGGGGCTATGGGCAGTGGGGAGGAGGACGGATGGACAAGCAGAGTAGAACTGAGTAAGAGCCCATGAGCGGGGGTAGCCACCTCTCAAGACTCCTCTTGGGACTGGGGCAGTCTCCCTAAAATACTTCAGCAATTTGGAAAAACAATCTCTCACTGGGGCAGGTTCCATGCAATGGTCTCAGAAGAATAGACCCACCCGCTACTCTCCCTGGATTCTCAATCATATGGTAGCCGCTGGGCTGCCATAGGATGGGGCACATCCAAATTTATGTGAAATAAGGCAGTGAGCAGTCTCGGAGAACATCAGGACTCTCATATCTTTCTCTCTTCTGCTTTCTGGAGTTTCTCCTGGGCCCCATAATCTCAGGAAGGAAGAAAGGACAGAGTGAGATTCTTTAGGCAGACCCTGGGCACCTTGGAACAGGAAATGGATGGCTAAAAATATGGAGGTAGAGAAGTCTGTATCACTCCCAGGATCTGATTCAGGTCTGGGATGACTAAACCTCATGTCCAATCAGGGGCAATCACAGGTGTCATTCATTCACATCGGCACCAGACCTTCCTGTCCTTCGGCAGTGCCCATCCAGACCAGAGGATCAGCCCGCCATTGTGAGAAGCCCTGGATCTGAAACTCCACACTCTGACCACACAGTGACAGAAAAAGACAGAAGCACAATTCCTCTTTTGGAGGTCTGGTGATGCACCAAACCCTGCATACCAGGAGAGGGCCCTGGCCTGAACCCTGGCATAGGGCCAGAAGCCCAAGTTCTTCTACCACTAGCCCTTGGTTCCATATTCTCATGGATGACCAGTAGTCAAGCCATAGAAAAATGGTACATGTGTTTTGGAATGTGATTTTATACCTGCTTTTGCTATGAGGTGTATCTGGTTGAGGCAATCCAGTCTCATAAATACCAGGGCCACTGTAAAATGAGATCATCCAGGTTATCTGAAAAAGTTGTCCTCCATCATCATCATATCAGGTTCAGGAAAACTCACTTCTCCAGAATGGGACTGGGGAACAGCTGTTTGCTAGCTGAGCGTAGCATTTGGAGCCTGACTAATATTAGTCAGGGATGTTTTCTAGAGTAGAGAGTGTAAGCTTTGAAGGAAGGATATGATAAAAGTTGCCTTTTTTGACCCTTTTTGTTCAACAACTACTCACTGAGCATCTTGGGTGGGCAGAATCCTCACAAGTCACTTTAGCAAAAGCAAGGGTGAGTTGGATGTCTTGCCTGCAAGGGGACTGGTGTCAGGTAGCAATCAAAGAAATGAAAAATCTTTCTTAAAGAGACTGCCCTGCTCTGGGCTCCACAGGGTATTTAGATATGATCTACAGACAGGGCTCTGCCTCCAGAACAGGAAGTCATCTAGGGAGCACTGGTCTGGAGGAGCTGTGACAGTGGTGAGGACAAGGAGCACTCAGGGAGCACCGTGGGAGCTTTATCCTAGACCAGAAGGTCACAGTGGCCTCCATGGAGCAGCAACATTTCCACTGAGACCCCAAAGCAGAGTGAGGTTGGATAAATGGATGGGGATGTAGAACAATCTGAGGCTCCTGCGAAGAAGAAACAGCCTAGGTGAGAGTTTCAGGTTCAAAAAGAGCTAGGTCCTCTTGGAAGGCATAACCAAAATCAAAATAACTAAGAATTTGAGGTTGGATTCTAAGGGATCTTAGGAAATCCACCAGGGTTGAACCCCAGTGGAAATCCACTAGAAGTTTTGAGGTGATCCTATTTGCTTTCTAAAAAGACCATTCAGGGTATCTTTTTTTTTTTTTAATTTTTTTTTTTTAGTTGTAGATGGACACAGTGTCTTTATTTTATTGCTTTGTATGTGGTGCTGAGGATCGAACCCAGGGCCTCACGCATGCGAGGCAAGCGCTCTACCGCTGAGCTACAATCCCAGCCCCCAGGGTATCTTTTGATGAAGGAGTTTATGCTGATCATTAGGGGGCTGTTGGAGGCCACCAAGCTAAAGGTAGTGGTGGTTTGGACCAAAGTGTCAGTGAGGAAGGAGAACGGCAGATTTAAAAGGAAAGATAAAAGGCAGAAATCAAGGACATCCAGGCTGCTGAGATGAGGAGCTGGGTGGATGGTGAGCCCCTGCATAGGACAGGTGTACTGGAGGAGGCTCAAACTTAGAGAGCTGAGATGATGAATTCAATTTGTCTTTACTCTGCATCAGTTTCCTCATCTGTAAAATACATAGTTGCGTGTTTCAAATAAATGAATAAAAGTAACATGACATATATGTGTAAGAAACCTGAAGGGCATCAAAGGGAAGAAATACTGGAGACAGCTGGGTCTCAGGATCTGCAGCTCAGGAGGATGGTGGGCTGGAGGTACAGGTTTAGGAGGAGTTGGCATATTAACTGAGTCCTTGGGAGTGAATACAAAGCATAGAGAGAGAACAGAAAAGGACACTCACTGTACCATGTCCCAAGACACAGCAGCTTTTGAAGATAGGATAAAAGAGACCTCATCCAGGGAGCCCAAGAAGGAACATAGAATGAGGCACGAGGGACCTCCTGAAGTGTGGCCGCTAAAGAGACCATGGAATAGGTGCCATAAGAAGGGGAGTGGTCAGCAAGGTCCCACACTGCCCGGGCTGAGCAGAACTGCCAAGAGATGCCCAATGATGGAGAAATGGAGGCTACTGGCAAGTGCATGAATACCCAGAGTGCAAGACGGAACATAATTCAGGAAGGGAGGGATGTTTCCTACTGGGGAAGGTCTAAGAAGGCTTGCTAGAGGAAGCCGACGTCGAGCCGTAGGATTTAGACCATGGTCCTAAGCAGGAGTTGGTAGGAAGGGGAAGGACTGTCTAAGAAAAGGAACGAGGTTGAAGAGGGGCAGAGTTTGTGCTGGAAAATATCAGGTTAGGTGCACGTAACTGTCATTTTTCTTTGGTTTCTGATTCTGACCATGGAAAGAAAACCTCAAACAGGGTGCTGGCAATTTTGACCAAGGACATTTCTGGCATATAGAGAGAATCCTTCTAGGTGTCAACCTTTGTTGGACACTAAATCTACAGAAGTCTTTAGTTCCAAAAGCAGGTGAACTGATCGTACATGCCATCCAAATGGCAACTGCTGGCCACATGGAGCTACTGACTAGTCTGAACTAGTCTGAATGAGCTATAAGGGGAAATCCATACTGGATTTTGAAGACTTGATTTGAAAAAAGGAATATAAAATATTTTACTGATAAATTTTTACATCAAATACCTGTTGAAACAGTCATGTTTTAGGTATATTGGCTCAAAAATATATTTAAATTAACTTCACTTATTTCTTCGTAAATTTTTAATGTGACTAGAACATGTTTAAAATCTATATTGCTCACATTACATTTCTATTGATAGTTCTGGTCTAGGGGAAGGAAAGTCTTAAGTGTTCTCCCTTGAATGGAAGTATTGAGAAAAGGTTATAGATGGAAAGATTTAAGACCCTTAAACTTCTTTAGTTATTGCTTCCACTATAGTATTTGAGAATATAAAGTATATTTAGTAGCATTATGCTTTGTGAGTTTTTGTTTTTGATTTTTAAAATGTGCACAATTGAGTTGAAAAGCATACCATGTTCCCAGTGGCCTGTTAACTGTTTCTTTGAGGAGCCCTGGAGTTGCTCATCGATTACAGGAAAAGCAGCTTCAAAAAGAAAGCTTTTTAAGGACCACTCAGCATAGCCAAATCTGTAAACTCACCCAGACTCCCCACAGAGTAATCCCCAAATGTGACAACTGCAGAAGCTTCTCAGTTCTACTCTCCAGAAATAGTGGACCTGCCTGGAGGAAGCCCCAGCCTTGTGCATGAACAGCCTTGTGGTAGAGAGGCTGCCCTCTGAGGGGATCAAGGCTTCCCTTGATCTGGCATGAGCTCTGCTCAGCCCCTGCTGGGACCCACGCTGAGGTCAGGGAAGCCAGAGGTTTTCTGGGGAGAGACTTGAAGGGCAGTAGACTTGAAGAACAGGGCAAGTGTCTGAGAGAGAGGCAGGACCTGATCTGTAGATGGCTCTTCCTTTCTTTGTCTAGCCTTGACCTGTGATGTTGGCAAGTGTAGGAAGGCCACGAGCAGGAAGACCAGAAACCCTGGACAAGAGGATTAGGGAGCTTCAAAGTAGTGCCAGAGAAGGGCAGGAAATGGGGTGAGCTGGAGGAGGAGAGTGGACTTGCCCAGGCAAGGTGCAGGTGGACAAGAAGAAAGGGAGCTTGGGTAGAAGTGCAAGATGGGTTGGAGCAAGAGGCTGGGGCTGTGTTTCTAGTAGAAGAAGAAATTCCCCATCCCATCTTTGGTACTCTTTGGGAAAAAGATGATAGGTGGAGGGATAGGCTTGAAGGTGTTGTAATTTCTGGTAGGGTTAAATATTTAAATCTCAACCATCGCTGGGTTTCAGACATGATTTTTCTTATTGTCTTTGCAGGATGAATTGGATCTCACAGACAAAAACCGGGAGGCCGTGTTTGCACTGCCTCCTGAGAAGAAATGGCAGATCTACTGCAGCAAGAAGAAGGTGACTCTCTCTCTGCCCCTCCCCGCCGCATCCCAGGGGCCTCAGCCGGGGCTGGCTCTTGATGCTTTAGTCACTCATTCATTCAACAGATAGTCTTACAAGCTAGTGCTCTTCTAGGGGTGGGAGGATCATCAGTAAGGAGAACAGAAAAAGAGAAAAAAATCCCAACCCTTACAGGGATGCACAGGTCTGCACCATCCCCTGGAGCAACCTTGCTCAAAGAAGTTAGTTTGCAGGGGAGGAGGTGGGGTGTCCTCTTTTGGAGTTTTAGCCTCTGCCCTGTCCCAGGCTTGGGGTCATGTGTCCATCTTGGTCTCCTCACTGTTGGTCCCTTTCTTCTTTTCCTTTAAAGAAGTTGTGGGTGTCGTGCCTGTGGCCCTCCCTACAAAGGTCAGTGCCAGGCTCCAGGCAGGACTTCGTTGGATTTTCTCTCCTGCTTCCCGGCAGCTTGGAGTTTTCTCCCGGCATTCTCTCCTCTTTCCTCATCTCTGCATCCCCTTAGTTCATCTCCTCCTCTCTTGATCTCTCGTCTCCTCTTATTTTTGCCTTTCTGTTTCTTTCACTCTCTATTTTTCTTTTCTTGGTTCACCTTCTTTCCCTCCCTTCTCCTTGCATTTTCCAGACTGGAGTTACAGCCCCTTTTTCCAACCTGAGCATAGGTATTTGGGGTTAGGGCCTGGATACTCCTCCATCCCCTGGGGAAGACAGGCAGGTCCAGGCAGGGTCTGAGCTGTCCCTCCTTCCACTCCCCATGCCCATCCATGGCTCTGCATTTACTCTTCCTGGTCAGGACATTTGTCCAACCCCTAGGGCTGAGTCAGGCTGACCTTAATAAAATGGCAGGACTAGAATCATATACCCTTTCAGAATTGAAGGGACCCTGAGAAATAATTCGCTCAAGTCCTTTATTACTTAGGAGGCGAGGGAAGCCTAGAGAGGCTGTGGACTAACCCAGTCACCAACCAATGACGGCAGGCCACTGCTGGGGAGAAAAGAACCTGAAGGCACACACTAGAAGACATCGTTTAATATCGTACAGCCCATTTATTAGGTACCCACAGAATACAATGTTCAGTGTCCACTAATATGAGAAAAACAGGCCTTGAGAAAGCTCAAGTCATGGAAGAAAGGAAAAGGAGGAAGGAGAAAATAAACTTTAGGAGTCATTAATCATATTTCATGATTCTCCATTTTCCAAACTGATTACTACAGAGTTCCCTGAAGTTAATCTCTTGCGTGGCTCTAGTAAAAGATTTATTAAAATATAGGACCATCTCTCACTACTTTGCAAAGCAAATTGTGTGTGATTTCCCCATCTGCTCTCACACGTGTCTATCTTTCCACATGGCAGTTTCTCTTTCTACAATATCCTGCCGACCTGTCTTAGCCTCAGGATTTCAATAACTCTACCCAGTCCTCTTAACCATCCCCCACCCACAGCCTTCTGTTAGACGCCCGCCACAGGTTCAGTATGGACAATTCTATAGAACATGTCTCGCTCTTTCTCTGGCACGGGACTGTTATAGCAGGATGACTTTTTACTCAGTATTTTCAGGCCTCAGTATTCATTGGCATTCAGTAAGTATTCATTAAATGCATATGGAATGGATAATAATGAACCAGAAAATGCAATAATATGTATGTTTGCTGATACAATTGTTTTTGCTGGTGTGATTCCTCCCCCAGGTAGAAGACAGAGTATTTGGCATTTAGTCATGAAGATTTTTAACACACAAAGCCACATGAGGTCACAAAGACCAGAACGAGGCAGTTTTCTCATTGGTCTAAAATTTGGATTTTATGAAACAAAATAGTGAAGCTTGAGTGGACAGAGCTGAGGGATCCAGGGGTGGCTGGCAGCTGGCAGAGGGTTTGTTAGGGAGGTTCTGGAGGAGGCGAATTTTTATATAGATTTGCAAGAAGGAGATTGCAAATCTTGACAGCAGATGAGGGAAGTATCCAAAATGACCAGAACACAGAGACAGGAAGGAACAGGATGTGTGTCGTGCCTATAGGCAGATCCATTTGGCTGGAGAAGGCTGGATTTTCTGTCAACATTAATATTTTTTGAACTCTACCATGCTTGCCCATTCAAGGGGAAGAGCTGAGCCTTTCTTCTGGGGGCTGAGAGCCACCCGAAGGTCCTTTGTACTGCTGCCCAGCTGACCAACCCACTTCATTTTGGGAAGTTTGACAGGGAGTGAATCACAGGCCTAGGAGGGGCTCCTAAGCCTTTCCAGAACCTAGTGTTGGGAGTTGCTTTCTCTCCTGTAGCTGCTATTTATTGAGTACCTACTATATGTTTTGCACTGCACTAAATGCTTTATACCAATATTCTCAAACTGAGAGAGAAAACCAAATTTCTAAATTTCCAAACCACCATAGACCAATAGTGTTGTATAGGAATGACACTAACAGAAAATGAAAGATGCACAAAATACAAGCACAACTTTGTATTAGACTCAACAGTCATATAATTACATTTTCTAAAGTGTAGGTACAGTTATAGCAAGAGAAAAGAATTTTAAAAATGGTTCATGTCATCTGTTGAAAGTGTCTGTCTGCATAGTTTCTGCCCACGTCATTGGCAGGTCATGAGATTCAGTGTATGTTGTCTGATTTTATCAAGGAAGAAACAGAAGCCTGGGGAGGTTTTGCATCTTCCTCCAGTCATCCCCTGTGGGCAGGGCTAGGAACAGTTCCTCTGCTGACTTCAAGAGCTCAGGGTCACAGGCTGCGGGTTTTGCCATTGGTTCATACCACCTTTGTCGTTTTTCCAGGAGCAAGAGGACCCCAACAAACTGGCGACCAGCTGGCCCGACTATTACATTGACCGCATCAACTCTATGGCTGCGGTGAGTAGCTGCTCCTCTCCTTCCCTGGCCCTACCTGGGAAGGCTGTGGCAGGGAGTTACCCGCCACCATTCTCTCAGTGTTCTACTCACTGAGCTGTAGTTTTCCACTTATGCCTGAGACCTCCTCATAATCCACCCCTCCTCTGTGAGACTTCAGAGTGCCCCAACTGTTTAAGCATTTATTAACTCATCTGGACATCACTCATCATTCTTCCTATTTCACACATGAAGATAGTGAAATCCTAGACCAAAACCTGGGTCCTCTCAGGCCCTCTGTCTTAGTAAACCATTCCCCGAGGCTTTACTCTCCCTGAGGCAAGGGTGCCCTTGAGGCAAACCTGGGCTAGGGGACTGGTGGCCCAGTGTGACCAGTGCCCCTCTTACCTACTGGCTCCTCAGATGCAGAGTCTGTATGCATTTGATGAGGAGGAGACAGAGGCGAGGAACCAAATCGTGGAAGACCTGAAGACAGCACTGCGGACACAGCCCATGAGGTGACTCAACCGTTTCTCTTCCTCACTTCTGCACCCTTGCCCAGGTGGTCTCCTGACTCCCTGAAACTTCCTGATAGGCTCTGCTCCTGGGCTGGTCCCTGCCAGTTCTGCTCCCGGCATTCCTAGACTCTACCTCGCCCTTTCACTTCCAGCTCCGTCTTCCCTCTCCTGGCTTGTTGGGAGCTGCTGGGGTTGGAGGGAAAATGAATCCAGGAGGGTCAACTAAGCCTTGGGTCTTCAGGAGCTCTCTAAAGAGGGATCAAGGGCAGGCACTTGGTATGTGGGGGAAGAATAGAACACGATGGTGGCCAGATGGACAAGGTGTATAAGAAAGGGCTTCCTAAGAATGAGGGGGCAGAGTGAGTGCCCCAGTCAGGGAGGAGATGGGTGTGGGTTAAGAATGACCCTACCCAGTGTCAGGGGTATAGAGTCAATACATGAGCTCCAACCATCTCTGAGTGGGAGCCACATAGGCCAGGGAAAGGAGATGGGTGTCTCCAGTGCCATAGGAGGAATCCTCCTGCCTTCTCAGACCACAGTGTATAGGGCCCCAAAAGAACATGAGCTGTAAAAGGTTCCTTGCCTTTGGCTCTGGATCTATCCAGGCATGTGCTGGAACTAGCTGGAGAGAGATGGTTAAATCTTTAGTAATGGTGCAAACGGGTTACTAAACCTAGCTTTGATTAAAATTTGCCTTATAT
>PVHX01001424.1:103766-209343 GCA_004024805.1 Geosciurus inauris
CCCAGCACTTAGGGAGGCTGAGACAGGAGAATCGCGAGTTCAAAGCCAACCTCAGCAATGGCGAGGTGCTAAGCAAGCAACTCAGTGAGACCCTGTCTCTACATAAAACACAAAATAGGGCTGGGGATGTGGCTCAGTGGTCGAGTACCCCTGAGTTCAATCCCCAGTACCACAAAAAAAAAAAAAAAAAAAAAAAAAATTTGCCTTATATAAATTTATGATTAAGTTATATCAAAATCAATACTTGAAACATATCGCTCTCATCTAATTCTTTTTCCATATTTTGCTATAGCGTATGCTCTTCACTATTGAATTTACACTCTTGGATTTATGCCCTTTGTATGTGCGTAGTGGAAACACGGCGTAATGAGACATCTCTTTCCAACTCCACGTTCCATGACATCACTGTTGATAGCTTGAAATCAGTTTTGCTAGGAGTACTTATGTCATGGAAATGGGTGAACAGTACAATCAGGTCTTCTCTGCTCTCTTTCCACAAGGAGCTAGTTATTTAACATATCAGCCATCCCCTGGGGGTGGGGTGGGGTATGTGTGTATTGTCCTGGGTGAGCTCTCTGCCCTGGGACCTGGAAGCAGCCTCCAGGAGGATGGAGCATCCAAATCCCTGTGTCCCTCTGCTGGGGTAGGGACGGTCAGTCTGGGAAGGATATGCAGGAAAGAATGAGGTGCTCACAAAGTAAAGAGGTTGAGGGGAATTGCCAGGTTCATCCACTTCAATTCATTTTAATTTCCCTTTATAAATCTAGAGTGCAAAAGTTACACACAGTAATTGTGGAATTCTGTAGAATACAGAAGAGCATCTAATAGAAAAAAAAGAAAACATACCTATTAATTTGAGAGCATATTCTAGGCATATTTGTACAATACATATAATATACATATTCATAAATACATATATACATAAATACATACATATAAATACGTTTATATATTGATTATAGATAGTGTTTCCTAAGCTCAGTTTATAACCATTTCCTCAGTTCATTAGTTATTATTCTACTAAATCAAGGACTCTAAGCCTTTTTATATGTGTTGCCATGGAGTCTGGCCCCCAGATGAAACCTGTAGACTGTTGCTCAGAAATGATGTTTTTTAAATAATAAAATAGATAAATAGGTAGGGTTAAAAAATAAACAAATCCAATTAAAATATAGCTACCAGATATTAAAAATGCATGAGATAGCAATAAATGTGCCTCTTCATGCCTTCCACAGCAAGAGCTGGTACCAGGTCTGATAACCACCGTAATCCTCAAGTGCTGATGGGTATAAATGATATTTTGAGATCCCTGCAAAAACTATAATTTGATATGAAAATAGCAGTGGTTTGTTTGGGTGACAAAGTCACATATTCTGCTAATAGCACTCTCTTTATAGCCTATACTCATCATTGGGGGAAATGCTAAATTTCAGTTTGAGGTTTTCAAAAATAAAAATGTAATTGTCTTTTTCCCTCCCAGTTCTTGGCCCCCTGAATGCTCTCCATAGACCCCTTTATAGGAACACAAACTCCAGGTTAGGAAGCCCTGAACTAAATGGATTTTAATGTTTTCCGCTAACATTCATGATAACTTTGCTATTGTCTTGAGAATCTTCTGAAATGTAGCTTCCCAGCCTTGGTCCCTTATCTCAGTGAGTCTGATGGTCTCTCTATACTGAGATCCTTCTTGTCATCTGACTATCTCCCAATTCCCATTCTTATTACAGATGGATCTTTAGGTTTGCCGGCCATGATAATTATGATCATCCCTTCACTTATATCCCATTTAATCTATGCAATTGACAGTCAATGCTATGCAAATGCACACTATTTCAAATGCAAAGTGTGAGTTTTTGTGAGGATCATAGGGTTTCAGTGCTTTGGATAAACTTTATAAATGTTGTAGGTAGGACACAGGTCATGGGGGTGGCTATTTGCAAACTGTACACAGGATGACATTCAGGATACCTCTTTGGCTAATGCCTCTGGCTGATAGGTTTGTGACCCGCTTCATCGAGTTGGAGGGCTTGACCTGTCTGCTAAATTTCCTCCGGAGTATGGACCATGCTACCTGTGAGAGCCGCATCCATACCTCCCTCATCGGTTGCATCAAGGCCCTGATGAACAACTCCCAGGGGCGAGCACACGTGCTGGCCCAGCCCGAAGCCATCAGCACCATCGCACAGAGTCTGCGCACAGAGAACAGCAAGACCAAGGTGGCTGTGCTGGAGATCCTGGGCGCTGTGTGCCTTGTGCCTGGAGGCCACAAGAAGGTGCTACAGGCCATGCTGCACTACCAGGTGTATGCAGCCGAGAGGACGCGCTTCCAGGTGAGAAGTGTGGCTGCAGGTGGTGGTGCCAACAGGGTGAGCAAGAGGTGACACATACTGGTGGCAAGAGACAGTAGGTGGCAAGAGGAAAAGGAGATGCCATGTGGGTGGCATGCATGCTTGGGGCAGGAAGAGAGAACTGGGAACAGGAGGGCTTATCTTCCAAAGACACAATGGGTTTAGCTGGGAAAATGGACTTGTCCCTATGAGGCTGTGAGTTCCTGGAGGCTGGAATATTTGTTTGCTTCATTTTTGTGGTTCTCAATCTCAGCCTAGCATCTGGCTCAAGATAGAGGCTCAGTCAAGAACTGAGTTTAGTGCAATTCCTGGGGTCAAGATTTTAGGCTCAAAGCCTGGACCAGTGTCTAATGTGGGGATACTGGGACCAGCCCTGAGAGCTCAGGCCATGCTTTTTTTTCCACCCCGCTCTCTGACCTACCCAGAAAAGTAGAAATGAAATAGACAATATAAGGTGTCTCAGCACAGTGCCTGGTACAGAGCAGGCCTCAGACCCTGTGACTCATGTGCCACAATAGGCTCTTTGTTTATTCTGTCATCAAACATTTTTGAGTCCCTATTCCATGCAGAAGGTAGCCCCTAACCCTTTACAGAAGATGTAAAAGGAATGGAAGATAGCATCCGTGCCACCGAGAGCTGGGGAGGGAGTCAGTACAGGCTACAGCTGGGATCTGGCCCCGCAGCCCTGCCCAGCCATAGAAACCAAGCCTGGGGGCCTTGCAAGCAGTAAGGAAGGTGGAGCTGAGACAGGTACGGAGAGGCACAGGAGGCTTCTCACCTGAGGAGAGGTCTGGGGTAGTCCCAGATAAACTGGAGACATGTGATTGGGCAGAGAGAACAGAAGGGCCCTCTAGCAACATCAGGAGCAAAGGGGCAGAAACTGTTCTTGTAAGACCCTGATCCCTGTTCCTGCCCTGTCCTGCCTTCCCATCCAGACTTTGCTGAATGAGCTAGACCGAAGTTTGGGCCGGTACCGGGATGAAGTGAATCTGAAAACAGCCATCATGTCCTTTATCAACGCTGTCCTCAATGCTGGAGCTGGAGAGGTGAGGCACCTTTCCCTTGCCTTTGCTGGCTCCCGGGGTACAGTGTGTGCGAGTGCTTCCTGAGGAGGCACCACCTGACAGAAGGGCCATTCAATCCATGTGCCTGCCGCTGCCAACATCATCTCCTGATTATCTTTAGAACCCATTGCTTCCTCCACTTGGGGCCAAGAAAGAATAGCCTGTCATGAACCTTGCCGTCTCTAGGGCAACACCATGGCAGACCTGGACTGCATGAAGCTCCCTGTCTTAGCAGCAGCTCCTCAAAGCTGCTGGGAGGACTGTCAGGCTTTTCTCGATTTCATCTAATCTAGGAGGGCTCCTGGAAGTTTCCTGCGGAGGTAGCTTGGTGCATTATGTGTGTCTTGGACGCAACTCCCAGCTTGGCTAGCTGTTGATGGCTTAGGTGGTGGGAGACTGTTTATGGGAGGACATCAAGTTTTGACCCTTCTTTATAGAGCTTTCTAGAAACCTTCTGAATTAATTTCTGAGTTGGCTGGTCATACTTTTCTAGCGCCTTCTATGAGGAGGTGTGGCTTCTGGTTTCTCTTCAGATCAAAATGTAATTCTCAGACCATTATGATAGCAACATCAGAAGAAGTTGAAGATCAGATGAACACTCCCTCCTCCAATTCTAAATCAGATGCCCCTATCAAGGTGAAATTGAAGGACAAAAGGAGCAAAGGAAGCAATCGAATGATCTCACGTTTCCCTTTTCTCTGCCAGCATACATTTTTTATATGCAAAAAATGATGACTGAATTAGGCAAGGTAGGATGGGGGAATAATCTGTCCCTAAGATACTGACATCACCAGCTCTGTATGGTTGTCACCTGTCTGATCAGGGGGTAATCATACCACAGCAGGTAATTTTTATGAATATCACCCCAACCAGTAAGTTAGTGTGATGCCCATTTTACAAATGAGGAGATTAAGGCTTTGCCAAAGCCAAAACACTAGGAAGAGAGAGAGTAGAGATTTAACCTAAGATCTACCTGACTCCAAAGCTCATGCTCCAGGTCACTCTACAGTGCAGCTTCTTGATGCCAAAAGCTAAGAACACTGGTGGGGAGCTAGAGGGAAGTGAGATGGGAGACCTAAAAGGAACTGGGCAGAGGGCTTGCTTAGAGGAATAACAAGTTCAAAGGTTATCTTGTCCCATCCTGCCTTAGAACCCTGGGACTTGAAGTAGCTCAAGTGAGTTTGCGGCAGGCGAGGTGGCTGGGGTGTGGACAAGGGGTCCACAGGGGACTCTTGTGGGCATGAGACCAGTCACTCAGTCTGGTGCTGCTTTGGTGATCCCCAGGATAATCTGGAGTTCCGCCTCCATCTACGGTATGAGTTCCTGATGCTGGGGATACAGCCTGTGATTGATAAACTCCGGCAACATGAGAACGCCATCCTGGACAAGTAAGGCCCCAGCCATCCAGCCCCACTGCAATGGTGTGGGGACTGTGCCTCAGTTGGATGTGGCCCCGACCATTGTGAAAGCTGCCCTTTCCACTGAGGACCACCTGCCACACCCAGCAGAGATTCAGAATCAGCCGTGTGGTGCAGGGGGGCCCTAGTCTGTCCCCTGTGCTGGCCTTGACGCATCACCTAGTTTATAGGCAGGTGAACCCAGTAGTTCTCAACCATGCCAGCACTGCCCCCTGGGGGACACTTGGGAATATGTGGGAGTCTTCTTTGGTTGGAGATGCTACTGGGATTGATTGTTGGGGACAAGACTGCTAAACGCCCTGCAGTACATGCCTGATCAGAAAAGAAAAAAGGCCACCCAAGATGTGTACTATAAAGCCCTTGTTGATCAAAGAACATAGTTAATTCTTGTGTTACCAGTGAGTCCCCTCTGGTTCTGTCCCCTTAGCACAGGCTATTTTATTGTATTGGATCATAAGCGAGAGAGGATGTCTGAGGAGGAGCAAGTGTATTGACAGAGTGGAAAATGAGGGATTTGGAGAAGGACAAAATTCCTCATTGACTTGAGGACAGTAGAAGGACATTGGGGAAGATAGATGTAAGGCAGCAGTTCTTGACTGGGGGTGACTGTATCCCCCAGGAGACATTCAGCCCTGCCTGCAGACATTTTGTGTTGTCCTTCTTGAGGGAGGGGCTCTGTGGGCATCCAGTGGGTAGAGACCAGGATGCTCAACACTTCACAGAGATCAGTCTCCCATAGCCAAGGGTAATGGAGCCTAAAATGTCACTAATGTCAAAATTGAGAAATGCTGACCCAAGATGATAGGACCCTGGGATGACCTCACTGAAGGAAGGTCATAGGCTCTTATAAAGGGCAGGTATTGGCTTCTATCAGGTGGCTTCTCTGTTTTGCCTTAGCCTCACCTGAGTTCAACTTTGAGATTTTGCCAGTAGGGGGAGGTGGTTGAAGGGACTGTAATCCCTAACTGGGGATGTCCTGGCTATAATGTCTACTTTCTCTGTTCCCCCATCCTATCTAGGCATTTAGACTTCTTTGAGATGGTCCGAAATGAGGACGACCTGGAGCTGGCCCGGAGGTTCGACATGGTGAGGAGCCTATGGGGATGGGGTGATGCAGTGGGGTCCCAGGCAACCATATAACCACTGCTCCAGGTCCTGTGTTGGGGTGAGTCCAGTGTTGGTTGGGTCCCTAGGGGTGCCACATGGCTGGGTCCTATTTCTGGAACCTTTGTGGTGTGCTGGCTCTGGTGACCTCAACTGATGGGCCACACCTGGACATCTGTCTCTGAGGAGACCAAAATGCCACAAAGAAAGAGTGCCATGTTCTTGTACACAATTAGTTTCAAATGCCTTTCTAGGGCTGACTTTCTTCTTGCCTTCTGGAAATTTCCTGAATCACCTCTCTTCTTCTCTAACCAGGTCATGCTTAGCAAATCCAATCATTTTAGCTTTAGCTATCCTGAAAATACAACCCTCTGCTGCTTAAATATTGTGTTATAAAATTCCTGCCTAACCCAAAGCCACCTCCTGGGCTGGGTGGTGCTTTCACAGGCACCAAGCACCACCCCAATGTATTTTCAAAAAAGCCCAGATTAATACATAAGAAAACAGGAGTAGAGAATATGAGCATTTTGCCTGTTGTCATACAACTGGAGAGTAGATCTGAGACTTCAACCCAGGTGGTGGGACCGTGCCCCAGGACATGTGCTATCTTGAAGCATCTCTGACCCCTGCTTCCTTGTCTTAGTTTGGATCAGTAGTTCTCAACCAGGGCTGATTTGGTCACTCCCACTGCCGGAGATGTTTTTGTGACCACTTAGGGAAGCAGGGGAGGGTGCCACTGGTGTCTAGTGGGCAGAGGTCAAGGACAAAGCTGCACATCCTGCAATGCACGGGAGGGCCCCTGCAACCGGCAGTCACCCAGCCCACGATGACTACAGTGCTAAAAGGGAGGATCCCTGGTTTAGGTAATGAACATCCCTGCCCTCCTCTCCTCCTTGTATCTTTCTCCTTTCAAGTCTTAGCCAGAAGCATGGAAGAAAAGCTGCCCCGAGAGATGGGGCCACATGGATGGAGGCAGGGTGTTCTCCCCACTCTTCTCCTCTGCTGCCAGTCCAGCCCCATCACTGTGCCCTATGTTCCCTCAGGTCCACATCGACACCAAGAGTGCTTCCCAGATGTTCGATCTGATCCACAAGAAGCTGAAGCACACAGAGGCCTACCCCTGCCTGCTCTCTGTCCTCCACCACTGCCTGCAGATGCCCTGTGAGTACCCTGTGCTCACACTCCCTCCTGGGCCTGAGGCCCTCACCCCCAGGGCAGGTTGAGATGAGGCTTTGGGACCTCTCAGGGCAGGTGAGTCTGCCCACATTTCCCTCTGTTGGGAGGCCAGACTGCATGACTCAGGCCCCTCCCTTCCCTCCCTCATTGAGGGTCAAGATGTCCAGTGTCACCCAGGGGAGGAGCTGGGATTGGGTCCTGAGCAACTCCAACATCCTTGTCTACCAAAACAGTAGCTTGATCCTTGCAAAGTCAAATAGCTCCGCTATTTGTTCATGACAGAGGCTGTCTTAATTCTCAAAAGAAGTTTTGTGTTTGCAGAGGTAGCTAAGATGGGCAATGAGCGTGCTCTTTTTTCCTTTGTATTTAAGGTTCTATCATTTTTCCATTTAGTCTTTGCTGACTCTCACCCGAACACCCTTGCCCCTACTACTTTACGTATCCCAAATAGCATCTCAGAAGCAGGTAGCTAAGTTCTTAAGATCCAGGTGTGTGCGGTGATTGAATAAATTACTAAAAGCAATCCCAGAATGCAGTTTGAAATGAGCTTTAACTGCACTGCTTGGTACTCTAGCTTTTCCCAAAGTAGAATATTCTTTTAAATTCATGTGGTCCATCCTAATGGCCAACTGAGCCAGGTGTGCTGAAGTGGTGGTGATCCCAGTGATGGTGACTACAGCTATTATGTATTGTGTGCCAGCATAACGTGGGGTTCTGTAGCACATCATCCCTAAACCTCAGAATGACCCAAGAACTATACACTGTTTTCTCCATTTTGCAATAAATGGATTTGAGGCTGAACAAGTTCTTCCGTAGAGAAGGAATTTTCCTTTCTTTGGGGTCAGGACTTTAGATGAAAAATGTTCTTTTTACCTGGTGAAAAGTAAATGAACCACACTGTCACTGGGCAACACGTGCTGGTGGAACATGGAAAGTAAGAAAGAGACAGTGAGTGGGGCCACAATTGGTTCTCCACAACTCAGCGCAAAAGGTCATCAGGGAAGATGTGGAAGGCCCCGGAAAGCTGACTGCTTTGTTCCCAGCGGTTCCTATGTCTGGTGTTCCATGGGCAATGTGAATGGGTCTCTCTACTCTGCCCCCAAATGGATTCTGAAGACAATCTGTCAACTCGTGGGTGGAATTGGATGTCAGGATTGCACTGATCGACTTCTATCTGTGGTGTGTGGAGACAAAGTGTTTAGCCTCAAGGACCAGGGGAGAACTAGTATCTGTCACATGAAAAGGAAGTCCACATCCAGCTGGACTATGACTTGAGGGGATGGGAGTGGGGCCTTGTGCGGTTAAGCACAGTACATGATGCCTTTGCCTTCAGAGTTCAGGGTAACCTCAGCCAAGAAATCTTCCTGGGTTCCGTTAACGACTTCTTTAATTCACTTAGATGCGCGCTCTGTGCGCACCTGTAATCAGTTTCCTTTCATCTTCCTCTGAAGAGCAATAACATAGATAATCCTAAAATCTTTTTTTTTAAATGTCCCCCAGAGACTTCATTATTCAGCATGTAATATTTTAGAACAGGTGCTTTTCATAGATAATGTAAAAAGCAATTTGCATTCCCAGAGCATAGTATGCCCAGGGTCCCAAGAGGGAAGAAAGGCAGCTAGGAACCATTTTATGGAGTAGAGACATGCATTAGCAGGGTTGATACATTCACAGAAGGTCCGCTGCAGGCAATCGGGAGATAGCTGGATTCGGGGTCTCTGTTCTCAGTAGCGGCATCGCATCTTCCATCAGACTAGGAGCTACCCCTGGAGGAGGAAGGGGTGCCTCACCAGCAAAACCTAGGAAGTCACTCTAGGGTGGTGTCTCCAGGGATGCCAGGGCTCAGGTACAGATATGATACCTGTCTTCCCTCAGACAAGCGGAACGGTGGCTACTTCCAGCAGTGGCAGCTCCTGGATCGCATCCTCCAGCAGATTGTCCTCCAGGATGAGAGGGGCATGGACCCTGACCTGGCTCCATTGGAGAACTTCAATGTCAAGAACATCGTTAACATGTGAGTTGTAGCTGGCCTTTGATCTGTCTCTCACCAACTCTGGGTCTCACCAGCGCAGCCTCAGCTCCTTCTCTCAACCCAGACACCCTTAAACGAGGAGCGTTGTTTAATAGAACTCTCCAAGAAAAAGGAAGTGCTCCATATCTGAACTGTCCAATGCAGGAGTCAAATGTGGATGTTGAGGATTTGGCATGTGTCTAGTGTGACTGGGGAACTGAATTTCGAATTTGAACACTAACATAACAGGTGGCTAATGATTACCATCGGGCAGCACAGGGGTATATAGGTTATGTTCTCAACTCTCCATGATCTACTGAGTGGGTTGGACCGAGGGGTTATTTAAACATGTTCACACAGAACGCTGGGCAGAAAACTATAGTGCATGAGCTAACTCTCGTCTTCCAGCTTGTTTTCATGTGGCCCATAAGCGAGGAGTAGTTTTTATATTTTAAATACAAACACAAGAATATGTGACACAGACTGGCCATGGTATGTAAAAACCTAAAATATTTACTCTGGCCTGTTACAGAAAGTTTGCCCACCACTAACACAGAGCATGGCCATTTGACTGTGAGCCTGTTGGATGAGGTGGGCAGAGCCTGAAACCATCTGGCTTATCATCTTTTACTGACCCTGGATATAGAGGAATACAGAGAAGTCTAAATTTAATAAAATGACCTTAACTTAACATACTTATTTTTTTTTTTTTTGTATCAGGAATTGAACTCAGGGTGCTCAACCACTGAGCCACACCCCCCATTTTTTTCTTACAAACTTTTGAGACAGGTTCTCACCAGGTTGCTTACCATCTTGCTAAATTGCTGAAGCTAGCTTTGAACTCGTGATCCTCCTGCTTCAGCCTCCCTAGCCACTGGGATTATAGGCATGTGCCACCATGCCCAGCTAACATGCTGATTTTTAATTTTAACTTTTTACTTAACTTTTGGTGTGATTCTGAGCCATTGATTCTTAAGGAGATAAATTGGCTCTCATTGAACATTATATTGCTTTCTAAAGCAATGTAGAAAGTGAATTCTGAACTATTGTTTTCCTTTGCACAATTAATCAGATGGCGATTTAGTTAAAGCCTGAACTGGTATGTTGGGCCGGGGCAACTAGTAAAGCAATCAAAGGCAGCTTTAGTTTTATTTTCTGCTAATTTTTTATACTTCCAGAGAATGACAGCTCATTAGGTCTAACAAAGTTTCTGCTTTCTCGGGCAACAGAGTCCTAAGATCACTTTAAGTTGTTATGACCAGGAGGGCTAGTCCCAGCTATAAATGGACTTCTGGGCTTGATACAGCTTTACGTTTCTCTTCTCCACTGGCTGGGGCCTGGGGAGCCTGAAATGTGTGTGTGAGGGAGATGGCTGGCTTCTTTGGTCTCTTCCATTTCTCTTCTAATTCCTTCTGTTTCCCACTCCACTTTAACTAGCTAGTCAGTTTCTGACCCCTCCAGAGGCAGCCTTGGGGCAAGGAGGAGAAAATAAAAAGATTCTTATGGATTGATTGGGTAATATGGTAAGCAGGCTTCTGCTCTCTGAGCACAGCACCTGCATAAAGGTGTCTAGGTCTTCCTGGGATCTTCGACAGCTCCTTGCTGGGGGCTTCTCACCACAATAACCAGCTCGTGGCCATTCAGAGGTTTCTCCAGCTAGCTAGCTAGCTGGCTACTTCCAGTCCTTCCATCAGCCCCTGCTTCATGGGCTGTCCCAAGTGCCTTGACTCACAGTGTGGATGTTCCCAGTTTCCTCTCAGGTGGACCTCTCGGGCAGGACTTACAGTGGCTATAGCCCAGTTCCTCCCTGGGCTCGTGTCTGACCCACGGGTGATTTTTACACAACCTCTCATGCCAGCAAATCCTAGGAGGGCCGCAACTCCCAGCCTTTCCTGATCAATTGTCCTTCACCCACTGGATTTGCCTGGGTCCAAGTCAGACCCCTGTCTTCCTTGCCTCCCTGCCTTTGTCGGGGGCCATGGGCCCAAAACTCATGGACTCAGAGAAAACCCTTCCCTGGACAGTGCAGAAGGTGGTAGCATCCCAGTGACCACAGCAATGACTGCAAAGAAATTCCCTCACCAAATCCTACCCCTCTCTATACCCCATCCCTCTTTCTGCCCTTGACACGGTTGAGCAGACCAGAAGTCCCAGCTATAACTGGTGTCCACGTTCACATTTACAAAACAAGAGATTGTGGGATCTCACTTGGGATCTCATCCTTCATGTATCTTGATGTGGAGGTAAAAGCTTAGTTTTGATACCTTGTCACAGTCTGACGTGAATGAGGACTTCCTATATTTTAGACGTGTCCCTTCTCTACACACTTACTCTGTGTTTGGGGAGGATAGCAGTTTCTCTTGCTGTTACCCATCGATCTTTGGAAGCCTGCACCATGGCAGCGCTAACATTGCTATCTCAGATGCACAGACCTATTTTTACAAAGGGATACGAGAGTTTGTACAGCTAAGGAAAGCATGAGATGCAGTCCTAGTTCTGCCGTGGATTAGCCGTCATCCCTGTCTCTGTTTTCGGAGCCTCAAGTGCCTTCAAAGGTATCACAAGAGGGTTAGATTATAAGGTGTCTCCAGGTCCCTCCTACTCCATGTGAGGACTGAGCAGGAATGGAGACCTGGAGAGATAGTTGAAATTCCCGCCTCCTTCACCTGGCAAGGCAGTTTGGAGATCAGAGTACATGAGCAGAGGGCATGTCTTCTGGGAGCTGTGAGTGATGGGGCCAGGATCACATGGCCCCTTCCCTTCGCCCCCCACCTCACCAGGCTCATCAATGAGAATGAGGTGAAACAGTGGCGTGACCAGGCTGAGAAGTTCCGGAAAGGTGAGAGGTTCCGCCTGAGCCTACCGTGTGCTCCCCACCCAAGCCCAGCCCGGGACCCCATCTCCTCCCCTGGATGGGCGCGTAGACTCACACCCTCTCCTCTTCCCCTCTGGTCCCACCCCCATTCCAGAACACTTGGAGCTCGTGAGTCGGCTCGAGAGAAAGGAGCGGGAATGTGAGACCAAGACGTTGGAGAAGGAAGAGATGATGCGGACGCTGAACAAGATGAAGGACAAGCTGGCCCGAGAGTCCCAGGAGCTGCGTCAGGCTAAGGGACAAGTGGCAGAGCTGGTAGCCCAACTCAGTGAAATCTCAGTATGTGGTCACTCTCCTCCCTTTGATGTGGCTCAGTTGAGACCCTAGGCTTCGGGACAGGGTGGGCAGAGCAGGTGTGGGGAGGAGCCAAGACCCCCAAGATGGAGGAGAAAAGAAAGGGGGATCTCATTAGGACCCAAGGGACCCCTGAGGCTATATGTGTGCCACGTTTGTGTTCATTAGAAAAGCAATGCCCCCTCCTCTAGATGGCATTATCCAGGAAACATCTTGGATAGCAGAGTGCAGGTGGGATATCTGCTCCCCCTTATCCTCTCAGCTGGATGTCCTTGTGCAGTCTGTAGCATGGACAACTGTATGCACCAACCCAGCGGCTTTATTGTGATAACTATAACTGATTTTCCCGTGGATGTTTGTGTTGGATGTTTGGGATGTAGAGAGAAAAAATGGAGTCCAAATCTGTGTAGGAGATGAGAGCAGGATTTGAGGCCTAGGATCGATGGAGACTAAGTAAAGAAAGAAATGGTAGTGGGAACTGACTGGCATCGATACTGATGGCTTGGTCCTTTTGGTTTTCTGTCTCCTCACAGACAGGCCCTGTATCTTCCCCGCCTCCACCTGGAGGCCCGCTTCCCTCGTCTTCCTCAGTGACAACCAATGACCTGCCTCCGCCCCCACCTCCTCTCCCCTTTGCCTGCTGCCCCCCACCCCCACCCCCACCTCCACCACCTGGAGGGCCTCCCACACCCCCGGGTGCCCCACCTTGCTTCAGCATGGGCTCGCCTCTCCCTCAGGACCCCTTCCCCAGCAGTGATGTCCCACTCAGGAAAAAGCGCATCCCGCAACCTTCCCACCCACTGAAGTCCTTCAACTGGGTCAAGCTGAACGAAGTGAGTGGCCGGGAATGGGTCAGCTGGTCCATTCTCCCACAGCAATGGAGGTGGGACCTCTGCAGTGTCTACTGTTTGACCTCTTCCCCCCGGGGTTGGGTTTGGTGGTGGTGGGGTGGAGTCACAGTTGATGCAGATGAGGGGGTTGCTGGGGCTGGGCAGCTCACCGTGCCCTGGGGAAAACGTCCGCACTGGGAGAGACTCTGGATGCATGTTCATGCCCATGTTGACAAAGCAACCTACAAGTGGAGCTTGCGTGGACTGAGGGTTGATGGAGTAGCAGAGCTACTGGGCCAGGGAGGCTACTCTCTGGACAAGACGGGGCTGGGCTAGAATTTCAAGGAGAGAGCTGATTTTAGAGAAAGGGTAGAAAATATAGGCAGAGCTTGGGCTAAAATCCAGGTCTTTCGACTGCAAGATGGAGCCATTTGGGCCTCCTCCTGGGGAAGTTGCACACACTGTTCATATTTCTAGACCAACAGTGAGAGGCCCTCATGAGCATTATCCACTGATAATCACCAACCCCAGGCCCAAGGGTGGGAGTTGATTCCTCTATTGATTGATAAGCTTACAGATACACTGGGTCTCATTGGACCCCTAATAAGTGAGCAGTGTGGACAAAGTCCTACCTCTGGTTCTTGCATAATGGCAACTCTTACTAAGAGAACCAGTGGTTTGGTTCCTGGGGCAAATACATTCAGGGTAACTGGTTTCTGCTAGCCTGGCCATGCCACATAGGCACCAACTTGGGGCTGGGGCTCATGGACCCACTCGGACACTGTTATATGGGCCTATTGAACTACCTCATGGGGAATCCATAACATTGTGTTACAGCTTTAGCAAACTCAGATGGAGGTTCAAGTGGGAAGAGAGACTAAGTAGACAAGAGATTTCTAAGTAGAGGGCCTGCTGTTAGTTAGGTGGCCCCTCCTGATGGAGGACAAACTGGCCAGCTAGGCTGAGGTCTGCTTTGCATAGAGCTTTCCCCTAGGGAATATGATGGGTAATGATAAAGGTGAGAGATGGTGCAGCCCCGTGAGAGCTTTTGGATCTTAGGAAGCATAGTCAGCAAGCAGCTAGAGATCCTAAGCACATGGGTCAGGTGAGAGATTCTAACCTTGAACCAAACCCAGCTGGGCTCTAACTACCCATCTAAATCACTCATCTATAACTTGTCTGTAACTCAGTTTCTTCTCTGTGAGATCATCTCTAAGATTCCTTTCACCTCTGGTCTTATAAACTAGGTGGAAACACACAGCATGAATACATCTCACAGTCTCTCAGGCTTCCAATCACATCTCCAATCCAAGTGATTAGGGTTTTGGAGCCACCTGTTAGCAGCATTTCAAAACAAGACTGTTAAAATTCATGACAACTGCACTGCACAGTTGTGGCCTGTGGATGCTTCTGCCATGGCCAGAAAGGCAATGGCAGCTGAGGAGGCAAAGGGCTCTCTAGAACCAAAGCCATGGGCTACATGGGAATGATCCTTGTGCATGAGCAGACACCATATGTTTTTTTTTTTATTGTGGTTAAAGAGAAATAATATTTTTTTTCTCCTGTACTTACTTAAAATTTAAGTTTTTTAAAATGCCATTTTAAGGGCTGAGGTTGTGGCTCAGTGGTAGAGCGCTTGCCTAGCATGTGTGAGGCACTGGGTTCGATTCTCAGCACCACATATAAATACATGAATAAAATAAAGGTCCATGAACATCTAAAAAAATCTAAAAAATGCCATTTTAAGTTATCATGTGTGCTGATGATTAAGGAATCCACACAAAGCAGCTGATTTTAGGGGAGGAGCTTTTCATTGTTAGGGAGCTTTGGGCTTAGGATTTTCTCTGGAGTCCACTAATAGTAAAGGCTACATGAATTCCCTCAGGAACCAGAGTAGGCTGGAGCATTATTGTTAGACTACCATTTTGATGGAGTGGATGCCTGGGAGCATTCATGGGAATTGTGACTTTCTTAGCAGGCGTGGAGTGGAGGGGCATTGAGGAGTATTTGAGAATTTGCTATCCTCTCCCTAGCTTTTAGTTGTGTGAAAAAGGCAGGTTATTTAATTGTTTGGACTTCAGCTTCCTGATGAGCAACATGGGAGTAATGCTAACATCCATTTCAAAAGGTGGTTATAAGGATCAATTGACTTAATATATATATGTCAAAGACTTGAACAGAGACCAAGACATAGGAAACTCTAATAATAATAATATCAGATTAGTTATTAGTGGCACTGCCTTGTGTGCCTTAAGTATGCTCTCGCCACGACCCAGTGAGGTAGCCATCCTTAGACTCAGTTTCCTTTTATGTATTGTGGGTAAGAATAGAATCGCTCCATGCCCACAGCCATGCCCCCTGGTGGCAGGGCTGGGAACGTCAGCCAGCGGGATCAGCCTGTTCCCAAAGGCAACCTTCTGTGAGGAAGATGTCATGAAATGTGTTTCTGAGAAAGATAAAGGCGATCTCTAGAGATCCAGAAGTCCCAGGAATGTAGAGATGATGGAGTCT
Organism: Geosciurus inauris; assembly: GCA_004024805.1. Taxonomy (NCBI): domain Eukaryota; kingdom Metazoa; phylum Chordata; class Mammalia; order Rodentia; family Sciuridae; genus Geosciurus; species Geosciurus inauris. The sequence goes on from PVHX01001424.1 coordinate 119,398, forward strand.
TGGCCAGGGTGATGGAAAAATTAAATTTGAGAAATATGATACAAGAGGGGCACCTCAGGGTGATGGAATGACTGTTAGGATGTGGTGAAAATCAGGCACAGACTGACCCTCTCTCTGGCTCTGGACCTCAGTAAGACCTCCAGGAAGAGCCACAAGTCCTTCTAGCAGATGTGAGGGAGCTGGGGTGGGAGGTTGTGTTTGGGAAAAAGTGAGAGAGGGCCAAGTTGATCTGCCTGCTGCAGATCTTCCCCATATTCAACACCCAGTGCTCTGTTCTAGCTCCTTTCTTCTTACCCTGACCTCACCAAGAATGAAGATGGGAAGCTTTACCTCTGTGGGTCTCCCCTCTCCCCATCTCCACGTCCAGGCCTGGATTTAGATGGTTTCCCTGCCCGGGAGACGCTGGATCACTGGGAGCTGCTACAGCCAGCTCCCCCTCCCATCTCTCTTCCTCCCACATCCTCCTTTCCAGGAGCCCAATTCTTCTCCCCAGTCTCCTTCCTCTACCCCATGCATGCTCCTGGGTATGTATGTACACACACACTCTCACACTCACTCTGGTCTTTTCTGCCATGAAAAGAATGCGTCTGTGTTGGGTTTGGCTGGTTGCCTGTATTCCTTACTCCTCTGAGCTTCCCAGCCAGGCATTCCTCACGAGGGTCCCTGGCCTTCAGAAGGCCACAGGAATGTCCCCACCCCCTGACTCTAGCCTAGCCTCCCCATTTCAGAGTTTAAGAAAATAAAAGTGAGTGAAAGGTACACTTCTCTCTCCAAGCCTAGCTGAGGGGGACGTGGAGGGTGGAGGAGGAGGTATTCAGAAGGTCCCCTGGCTGCCCTCTAGGCGGAGGAGAGGCGGGATGGTTCTTTTTTCAAGGACAGCAAGCTCTGGATGAGGTGAGGATTCCTGGGAGCCCAAAGGTGGAGCACATTGAGGGTGAGGGAGTGCACCAAACTCAGGTTCTCTTAGTTCACAGTCCTGTCCCCTAAGCCATTAGCAGAGAGTCACAGACTGCTGGACTGTTTCTGGCTTGGCTAACAAATCTCCTTTCCAGACCCTAGTGCAAGGGTCCTATCAAATGGAGGGGGGGTTGTGTCTCAACCGAGAGACCTTAAGACCGTAAGTTCTGGGCCCGTCCCAGTCATTAAGGAGGAGGACACCTTCCCTGGGTCTGACCAACAGGAAGTTGTGGCAAAGCCTGGGTGTTCTGAGCCGTCACTACAGGGACCAGGGCGTCCCAACCTTTGGTATTTGTCAACTTCCTGTGTATCTGGGAAAGGAGGAGGAAGACCTTGGGAAAGAAAATGACCATCTCATTCAAGGAAATGCAGTGTGTGCAGAAACTTTGAGAATCCCAAATTTGTGCGAGCTCTAATCCTCCCAGTGATTCCAACCAAGGTGGAATCAGCTTCCTGCCAACCCTGCCCTTCATGGAGAGTTGGCCTATGCAGGGCCCGTGCTAGGGCTCTGCTTTCATATCTGCCTGCTCATCACTCAGTACTTCCAGTGATTTCTGTGACATGCTTACAGTGGCCCACATGGAAGGGAAGAGAAGGAAACTGTCTCAGGGCTCTACCCTGGAGCAGAGTATCAAAGAGGGGCAGAGGTTTGGGGGTAGGAATTGAGCCCTTTCTGAAGGTCTGAAAGCATGGCCTTTGTAGTATGTGCCCTTGGGGGACAGATGGGGTTTGGGAAGCATTGGGCATCTCCCTAATGAAGGAGTTAGATCAATCATGAGGTTTTCTCCCTGTCCAAACTATAGGAGCGTGTCCCTGGCTCCATATGGAATGACATTGATGACATGCAGGTATTTCAGATTCTGGACCTAGAGGATTTTGAAAAAATGTTTTCCGCCTATCAGAGGCACCAGGTAAGACCTTGTCCGCTCTGGTCTTAATTCCGCACACCACATCGTTGGAACTCAGACCTTAGCCCTCGCCTTCCTCTTACCACCCTGTCCTCTTTCTCTTTTCCTCCCGGTCTCCCCACCTTTGTCCCTGCTCCCCTCCTTCCTTGGCTTTCCTTCTGCACATGTATTTTGCATGGTTTTATTCTTGATGAGATTCCATGTTCTCACTGAGGACCGAGATGGGAATTAGCGGTGTGCAGTCCCACAGGGGAAACGCCACAGTGTATAGGTTTGTAGCTCATCAAGTGATGAAGTCATATGTGGTCCATTTCTCCTTGTCATCCTGGAGCACTGGAGGCAGAGTCTCAAAGCCTGGCCACCATTGACCCTTGCTGTTTGGCTTGGGATTTGGAGACTACACCTCAAAGTCCTATAACTTTTTAAATCACTTTACCAATCGTGTTCTCATCTCCCAACATCCCTGGCCATGAGTCTGTTGAATAGAGAAAGGGGGATGCAGGGGTTGCTGCTCTGTGTCACTGAAGCCGGGCCCAGGCCCTTGAAGGCCAAGAATGGCCCTGGTCTGCTCCACTGGCTCTATGTACACACAGCTGGCCAGAGTCTGGCTCTCCAGCTACCAAGTTAGGGGGAGTAGGTTGGTGGCAGAACACAGGACATTCCTGAGGCACGGGTCTTCGACTATGCTGAGCACCTGCGGAGACTGCCAGAAGCGCTAATTCTCAGACCCCATCCTCAAATAATAGCAAATGTGTTTCAGGAGATGGGCAGAGAGCCAGGAGTCCAAGTGTAACTAGCACACCTGGGGGCTCTCCCCCCGACACGTTAAGTTTGGCAACAACCAGCCTGAGGCTATAAGGTCCTTGCTTTCTCTCTGGCCTGATCAGAGGGGCTGCTTCCTGTTGGGGTTGTGTTTCAATCTTCCTTGTTTTCTCTGCTCAGTCCAGGCTTCCAGCCTGGAGGACTTCTAGTACCAATGATGGGTCCTGTGTCTCCTGGGTCCTGGGCAGTGGCTAGATGCTATGGCCTGGCTCCCACAGGTCTGGAGAGGTTGTCCTACCCTGCTCGGGCCTGTGGATGACCCTCCTTGAGGGCAGTCAGGGCCAAGGATGTGTGACTGTTCTCCCTGGGCCCTGGCCAAAGAGGTGGGAGTGAGGGTCAGGCTCGAGCCCTGTCTCAGGATTCTAGAAAAAACAGGTGACTGTTTATGTAGTTGTGGATACCAAGGTATTTGAATGTTCACTCCTAATTCCAGAAGCCAATGTCCATGTCAGGCTAGAATGGCCACTGAGAGTGGCCAGGGCTGTGGGGACTGAAGGAGTCATGCTAAGCATGGTGCTTGTGGGAATTGGAGCTCCTGAGTGGGTTCCAGGGACAGAGGAATGACAGCCACACACCTCCCCCTAGTTTGAGAGTCTCCCTTCAGGTCAGGGTCTGGCCTGGCCTCTCCAGTCTCCAAGGATCTGTGGTGGCTAGGCTGGGGACTCTCAGAAGAGTGGGTATGGGACCTTCTGGTTTGGGGATTGAGAAGAGTTAAGACTGAAAGACCCCTGCTCAGCCCACCTCACCTCTCGAAGCTCACTCAGTCCCGTCACTGACTGATCTGGGGCTGGGCTCAGCCAGGATACTGTCACTCAGGAGCAGCCCATTCTCTGGAAATGAAATGACAGCAGCAGAACTGGGGTGACCCCGGGGCCTGTGGTTCCTTTGTCACCTCCTCTTCTTGTCTCTGAGCCCTGGGTGGTGAGTGGGCAGCAGAGGGGTCCTGGGAGCTGTGGCCTTCCCTTGGTGCCCTAGGCAGGTTCAATGCCATCAGTGAGAGGAAGGGAGGACGCAGGTGGAGGCTGTGCCCCCTCCGTTCCCTGTAGACACTGAAGAACAACAGGGCAAGGCGCAAGTTAGGAAGACCTACCTTCCCTGCCCTGATGAACATGGCTTCCACAAGCTCGGTCTCAAGTTCATTTTTATCTCACCTCTGATGAGAAAGAGGAATTCATCCCGGGGCAGGGGAGGGATGCCCTCTGCCCTCTGGGCAGATTCTCAGCAGTGGAGAGGGAAGAGTGGGTGTCAAGGCTTGGGGTGCAGGAGCTTGGCCTGCTCTGCTCTGACGGAGGAGCGGTGTTTCCACTGGGCCCAGAGCATGGGGACGAGCTGCCTGATCTCTGCTTGTTTGGCTTCTGTGTGGGTGCATGTCTGCTAGAAGCAGCTCCTGTCCAGGGCTACTTCTGGGTTCCTCTTTCCAATCATGGAGGTCTCCTGGGGACAAGTGGACAGTGTAGATGCTGAGGGTCCCCATGTCTGTCCTGCTGCTCCCGGGTCCCCGAAACTCTTGACTAACGTTGTGCATGTTTAATTCTCTGTTGGCTGTGGCTGCTGCCTGCCTAGGAGCTGATAACTAATCCTCCTCAGCAGGTGAGTCACTGTTGGGGCTTCGGTTACTTCAGGTTTTAACCACTGTCCTGGGCTGCTGCCCTGACCTGGGCCCAGAAGAAGGCTTTTCCATTTCACCTCCTATCTTATTACTCATCTATGTACATACATATAGGGTGGCATGCAGGAGGGTCCCCAAAGAGAAAAAAACAACTGCAGGAGAGGGAGGGGAAGTGCAAAAGACCTCTGCCAGCAATGGTGCTGATGTCTGTGGGGTGAGGAGAAATCGTCGAGGTCTGATGTCTCACCCACCAGGCCCAAGGCAAGGCCTTCCTGTAGGACTGCACGGGTGGGCACTGCACAACTCCAGAGGCCTAACTCCCAAAGGTAATGATGTGAGCAGCAGCCCCTGGAGTTGTGCACCAGAGCCCCACACAGGTTCTAGGGAAGAAGTTTCCAGAGTAAGAAGAGCGCACCAGAGAGTTTCATCGTCTCCCTCACTAGGGCCTAAGAAAAGAAGGGGTAGAATCTTTGATTTCTTGGGAATCTGCTGGAACCCCAGACGGGAGAATTCTACTTAGAATTTTGCCCCAGTTTCTGCAGCCTCAACCACATGGATGCCCTTTGCCCTGAGCATGTTGGGCAGCACCTGAATTTCTTGGGAGTCGGGGGCCGTGGCCTTATGGGGGCTTGGACTGACTTATCATCAGCTTGGGGACACTCTCTGGGAGGAGGGCAGTGGGACCTACCTATGGGGGACATGGTAGGTCATGTCCCATTGCCCAAAGCCACAGGGATCAGTCACACCTTCCCCCATTGGAGCAGCCTCTTCCCTAGGTTACCCAAAAAGAACAATCTCTAAAAGGGGGGCTCTCGACTCTCTCCACCAGTGCTTTCTAGCTCATGGTCAAGTCCCAGATCCTTCCTGTGAGAGCTAGTTATTAAACAGCCTTCTCTCCCCGCTATATTTTCCTGTCCCCTTTTCTCTCCCCCTTACAAGCATCCCCAGGTTGGTAGGAGGGTGGATCCTGGGGGGTGGGCAAAAAGAAGATTAGGGAAAGCATATATCTCAATGTTACCCCTGGACTCATTGCAGAAGGAACTGGGCTCCACCGAGGACATCTACCTGGCCTCCCGCAAGGTCAAAGAGCTGTCAGTCATTGATGGCCGGAGGGCACAGAACTGTATCATTCTTCTTTCCAAGTACGTGCTAGCCCTGTCCCCAAGGCCCTGCCTTGAGAGGTTCTGCTGGGAAGGAGTGGGCCTTCCAGGGAGCACAGGTCCAGGTCGGGGTTAATGCAGAAGGTAGTTAAACTGAATGTCTAGCAAGAGGGGTGGCAGAGGAGTAGGATGATGGCAGTCTCTGGCCTCCTCCTTTGCTGTCCCTTGGGAAGGGAATGGACACTGATCTAGAGCCATCTCCTGAGAGCCCCTGTTAAGCAGTAGCCTGGGGCTCTGCAGACAGGAAACTGCCCCAGTCGCCAGGCCCCTGACTGGCCTGGTCAGCGTCTGGCAGCTGAGCTGCTCTAAGCCCATGGAGGGCCCCACTCAGCTTAGGCCACAGAGCAGCATGATCTCAGCCCCTAGGCATTTCCCGCTCCCACAGAACAAACAGGGCAGTATCTGCACTAACAGCACAGCTTCTGTGCGGGGCCTCCCCCAGCCAGGGTCAGGGGCACCGCCTCCCGTACTATTCTTAGTGCTGCCCCCAGTTGCCCTGGGGACATCTGCCCCTCTGTGCTCCCACAAGGCCTCAGGCCTCAGTTTCTTTCATTTGATGGTGGGATGTGCTGTATCCCCAGGGCTCCCAGTGGGTGTGCACGTGGAGGGGCTGGGGAAGGCTGGCAGGCACGTAGGGGGCTGGCTACTCCCTGTCCTGGATGGCAAGACTGATTGGAGCAGCTGTGTGGGGAGCCAGGCGCTGTCAGAAACTGAGAGCAACTCTGTCTCCTGCGAATGAAAGAGGGAGTGAACCGTCCCCTCAGAAGTCCTGTCCTCCCATGGTGACTATTTAGGCATGAGGAGGTGTCTGCACTGGAGATGCCCCTTCTACTCCTAAATACCCCTAGCACCTCTGACAAAATTCTCAAGCAAGACATTGGTGGCTCAAGTCTCCACCAAGACACTAAAATGCTCATTTTCAAGTTGATGGAATGACTCATTAGTTTAGCAGGCTAGGGCAGAGCACCGCCAACTACTCCCAAGTCCGCATTTGGAACAGAGAGGAGGCTGAAGCTGTGTCATCTGGAGAAGAAGGTTTGGGGTGCCTTAGCTGTGGGACCAGGCCGGGCTGCTCAGCTGTGGGCTTTGTCTCAGGTTGAAGCTTTCTAACGAGGAGATCCGGCAGGCCATCTTGAAGATGGATGAGCAGGAGGACCTCGCTAAGGACATGCTGGAGCAGGTGAGGACCCTATAGGAAGGAAGGAAGCTGAACCTGGGGATATCCAGCCACACCCCTTCCCAATTGAGACTCCTGGGGCAAGGAGAAGGCAGGCTGGAGTAGTTGAGGAAAAGGTTTCTAGAAACTTCCCTGGACTAACCTTTCTGGGGGAAGGCTGGAAAAGGCTGCCAGGGATCTGTGAGGCCCCTGGAAAGAGATATGAGGTCTCAAAGCAAACTCAGGGTGAACAGTGGTCACATCTTCCCCAAATCTCTTCCATCTCAATTTGCTGTGTCCTTTAAGAGAAACCTAGAAAACAAACAAAAGCAACATCATTTGGACTTCATTAAAATTAAGAGCCACTATCCATCAAAAGACATTCTCACTAGAATGAAAAGATAAGCCAAGAAGATGTTAACTGCCGTATATATGTGTGTATACACACACACACACACACAGACATATACATACATGCATATATATTGAAAATTTTTTAAAAAGACAACTTAAAAATAAGCAAAAGTCTTGAAGCACTTCATGAAAGAGGATTTCCAAGTGGCCAGTGCTATTGGCCCATTAGAGAGACAATGAGCCACAGGAGTGGCTGCACATCCACCACAGTAGCTAAAATTAGGAAGACTGACAGTGCCATGTGCTACTGAGGACACGAAACAATTGGGATTCTCAGGCAGTGCATTTGGAAAGCTATTTGGCGATGCCTGTTAAGGCTAAGCACAGGCCTACCCTATCACCCACTAATCCCACGCTTTAGTGTGGGCACAAGAGGAACTAGTACAAATACCAACTATAAGACATACACAAGAATATTTATAGCAACTTTATTTATAAAACCCCCAAGGTGTGAACAACTGTCCATTGATAGGAAAGTGAATAAATAGTCTGGTACACAGCAGAATACTATTTAGCAAAAAAATAAGTACAAAATTACCAGTACACAGCAAGAAGCAATATTAAATATTATGTTAAAGAAGCCAGATGCAAAAAACAAAACAAACCCCTACCACATAGCATCATAGCCATTTTCTGTGCTATAACAAAATATGCAAATCGAATTAGCTTATAAGTAATAGAAGTTTAGCTCATGGTTCTGAAGGCTGGCAATCTGCTTGGCATCTGGTGAGGGCCTCATGGTACAGCATAGCAAGGTAAAGGCATCACGTAATGAGACTCAGCAAGCATGTTGGCTTGAGTGCCTCTTTCTCTTATGACAAAGCCTAATACCATTATGAGGGCCCCACCCTCATGATCTCATCTAATCCTAATCACCTCCCAAAGTCCCCACCTCTGAATATCATTCACATGTGAATTTGGGGATAAAATTTCCAACATGTGACTTTCAGAAGACATGTTAACCATCGCACACAGAATGAGTTTGTTTATATGGCATTTAAGGTGATAGAATTCAGTTGAGCTATATTAGGGATATAGGTGGCTTTCTGAAATGAAGCAAGGGTGCTTTCTTAGGGGAGGGAAATATTCTGTACTTTATTCTGATTATACAATAGAAGGTCTTGACAGAACCTAATGAACTGTACCTGTAAAATGGGTACATTTTATTTCATATAGATTATACTACAATAAAATGCTTAAAAAGAAAAATCATCAAGCTGTGCAGAATGATCAATTTTAATTAATTACTTAAGAATAATATACTTTACAGTATGTAAGCTATATCTTAGTTTTAAAAGGTGTAAAGAAAAAAGAAAAAAGTCATGAGCGAGGGGCCTTGCCATCCCTCTGAGCACTGGTCCACACAACAGCACCTGTCTCTAAGCCCCTCCCCATCTGGCACACCCCATTTGAGTGCCTGGGCTTCTCACATGCCACACCCCACCCCAGCTGCTCACCAGGTTCTTGTATGACTTGTACCTGCTCCTTGCAGCTCCTCAAGTTCATCCCAGAGAAGAGTGACATTGACCTCCTGGAGGAGCACAAACATGAGCTGGAGCGAATGGCCCGCGCGGACCGCTTCCTCTATGAAATGAGCAGGTTGGGGAGGCCTTTGTGGAGAGAGGGTTGGGGAAAGAAAGGGGAAGGAGGTGGCTCCTGGAGCTGGGGCTGGTGGTGGTGGCCCTGTGATGTAGCTTGCCCTGTCCACAGGATTGACCACTACCAGCAGCGACTGCAGGCCCTCTTCTTCAAGAAGAAGTTCCAGGATCGACTGACCGAGGCCAAGCCCAAAGTTGAAGGTATAACGGAGGGCTGGGGGAGGGCTGGGATGGAGAGGCGTCTGGGAATCAATGAATGGGGCAGAGGGAAGCTCCTTCCTTATTCTTAACCCAAAAGAAAATTAAAGAGGCAAGAACAAAATTTAAACTGCGACATTGTAAAAAAAAGTCCTTGTTTACATTAGCCTATTTGCCAACCATATGACACATTTCTGTGTCTCAGCATGTAACTTCTGCCCTGGAGAGCACCCTGGCCCAGTGTGGGACAGAAACCAGGAGAAGAAAATAGCCGCACTTAGAACAGTGCCTGGTGCACACTGAGCTTATCTGTCCTTACCCACCTGAGAGATGCTAAGTTCACTGAAGACCTCTAGACACATTAATTCATGTTTGAGCTACTGAGAAAGAAGAAAAGTGCATAAAGTGATTCCTGGAGGAATCTGATTTTCTGAGGCAGGAAACTCCCTTCAAAACTGGCCATTTCCAGGTGGGAAATTTTTAATCTCTGCCAGGTGTGGTGGGGCACAATTGTAAGCCTAGCTACTCAGGAGGCTGAGGCAGGAGGATTGCAAGATCAAGGCCAGCCTCTACAATGCAAGGAGACCCTGTCTCAAAGAGAGCTGAGGTATACCTTAGTGGTAGAGTGTCCCTGAGCTCAATCCTCAGTACCACAGAACAAAAACAAAAGCCAACAAAAATTATGATTTCTTAGAACCATGTGCCAAGTACTATGCAAAAAATGTAGGATAGTGTCATTTGGTCCTTGCAACAATCCCATGCGTGGATGCCATCGTCACCCTCTGTGTGCTTCCTTTCTTGTCTCTGAAGCGGGACTGTGATAGTTGCCTGGGTTGACTCTGGTAGCTGTCACTGGTGGCTGGTGGAGCCACGGTAAGGATGCACTTGCTGCTCTTCCTAAACCATGCCTTTCTTTCTGTCCAGGTGCTACCCGCAGGATACCTTCCTGGGGTTGCCTGTGGGGATGGCAGAGGAGGGAGGGGCAGAGAGTTGCAGAAAAGGCAAGAAGGCAGGATGGGGACAAAGACTGGGAAGCCCAGCAGAGAGGCACAAGAGAGCCTGTGTCCCACATGCTGAGGTGCCAGGCTGGGGCAGAGCAGAGCATGGGCCCCCCCTGCTGGACGCCAGGGTCAGTCAGTCAGCCCTCCCTGACACAGCCCATCCAGAGTGGCCCTGGCTGGAGTCCAGTGGGCTGCTTCCAGGAGGCTTACTGGGGAAGGATGGAGCATGGACAGCTAAAGGCAGATACTTTCTGTAACCTGAACCATGTCCCCTCACATCATACTTAGGCAGAGAGGGACCCACAGGTGTGCATGGTTAGAGGTCATGGGTCTGAGGGAGAAGGGAAAATCTCTAGGAGTGACTCTTCATCTCTAAGGTCTGGTGGTATCTCCTTGCCTCCTGGCCACAGGTGAATCCTTATCTTTGCCTCAACTTTCTTCCTGCCTTTGGGGCCTTTGGGGCATGAGGCACAGATAAGGTATTCAGCCCAAGATGTTTGTGCTCAACAATTTGTGTGTCCTGCCTCATTGGAGCAAATGTGAGCAATTGCCATTTGGAGCTTCAGAACCAGTGTAGCTTAGCCATCGGGTAGGTTTAGGTTCAGATGGCTTCCCGTTCCTGCTCCTAAGTTCTTCCTGATAGTCTGGGGATGTTCTTGAAGGTCTCCCTTTAATATCAAGCTTCACAGAGCAAGATGAGTCTGGGAGACAAAAATGCTGGGCAAAATTGCTCTCAGAAAGCTGTGCTCTGTAAGAATCACTCTGCTGGAGGATGACTACTGTCCTTGAATGCCCGAGAGCGAGGTGGGGAAGAGAGGGCTGGGTTGGCTCTTAGAGAATCGGATCATGTGCTTGATTGCGGGTAGAGACCAGAGAATAGTGCAGAAGCTGGGAGTCACCCTCTTCTTTCCAGTTTTTCCAGGAAATATTCCTGGAGGATCCAAGATGGAGCCTCTCCCAGCTGGGTGCTGGGCTAGTGACACCCACTCTCTCATTCTCCAGCAGGGACTCTGGGTCAACTTACCTAAAGCCAATGCACCAAATTTGACAAATCTCCCTGTTCTTCTATGAATAAATTCATGAACATATTCTGAAATATATTCTTATGAATATGTTCATTACTGAGTATACCAAATTTACTGATTCTTATTATGTATTATTATGAATACATCCTCTGAATACAGTCAGGATGAATATGGTTGCAAATGTAATATTCCTATGAATATATTCATGAACATATTCTTCTTGTGTGTGTCTCAAATGTCAGGACAGCATAGGGGAGTTTTCCCATTGACGCTGATTTCCTTTGAACCTGTGTCATTTTCTATTTCACCAACATTTTAGCATTTTTTAGGATCCCTTTGCAGATTTTTCAAATAGCATATCAACCTTAGAAAAATCATCCCGAAGAATGTAAATTACGAGAAACTTTTAGAACTATTTTTTTCCAAGTGAACCTTTTATTGAAATAGGACAAGCACATAGAAAAGTGCACAGAAGATCCCCATTTGCTGAATTGCCATAAAGTGAACCCCCATATACTCAACACCTGGTCAGGACTGGAAGGTTTCTAGATCCCAGACTCCTCTGTGTATCTTTCTCCCAAACATTGCCTCTTCCCAACTATTAAGGCCTCCCTCTTCTCTAAAAAGAGAAGTTATCTTGGTTTCTAGTATTTTGTTTTGTTTTGAATTTTACATAGATGGAATTATAGATTCTGAATAATTTCATACTGGCTTGTTTTGTGCAACATTATGGCAGAACTTAAAATTTTTAAGTGCTAAGTTTAGAAAGTAAATATATCATGTTCATAGAAAGGATGTAATAATTTTTACACATGAAGAAGTGTTTTCAAGTATGTTCTTGGGAAGAGTATTGGTAGAGGCCTTGGTGAGTTCGTCTGCGTCCCTGGAGTTGGGGAACATGGAGATGAGAACTGGCGGGTCCTGCTGAGAGTGGGGAAAGCCTCTGGCCCACAAGAGTTGAAGACATTTGACAACTTGGTGGTGGCATCTTTTTGGGGTGTAAGAAGAGCAGCTCTCCTGCCAGGCTCTGACCTGTCCCTCCTTTCCCAGCCATCCTGCTGGCCTCCCGGGAGCTGACACGCAGCAAGCGTCTGAAGCAGATGTTAGAGGTTGTCCTGGCCATTGGCAACTTCATGAACAAGGGGCAACGCGGGGGCGCCTACGGGTTCCGGGTTGCCAGCCTCAACAAGATCGCCGACACCAAGTCCAGCATTGACAGGTGAAGCCTGTCTGCCTTCTTAGCTTCTAGCTCACCTCATCCTGGACCTCCCTCCATTTGTCTTCCCCAGACTCACTGCCTGTTTCCCTTAACTGTCCACCCTAGTTTCCTCCTGACCCTCATTCTGTTTCCTGGTCCCTCACCCCGACCTGTCATCCACAGAAACATCTCTCTGCTCCATTACCTGATCATGATCCTGGAGAAGCATTTCCCTGACATCCTAAACATGCCTTCGGAACTGCAGCATCTTCCAGAAGCCGCCAAAGTCAAGTGAGGGGTCCCTCTAAGACGTCCTTCTCCCCATGATCACATGCACTCTGGGCCAACTCGGAGTGGGCAGCATTCCAGGAGCTGCTTCTGGGAGAACCAGACAGTTTGCTCTTAAATCCTTATTTCAGTGATGCTTCCAGAAAACATCTAAAGAGGAGTGGGGAAGTAATACAGGAATAAACAGAATGCCAAAAACAGGGACCTTGGTAAGCCAATTACCACTGTAGGAAAATGGCACTGAGCCCTATTAGGTGACTCCAGGTGACTGGTTATCCCACTCATGGGGTGAGGGCCCTGGGGCAGTCACACAGTATTCTGTGTCAGTCATTGGCTGAGGGCATCTCAGGAGGATAGAATTCTCCAACCATAGGCACAGGTAGAAGAGGCTACCCCGGAAAACATGCTTACCCAGCTGGAAGCATCAGGGCCGCGCACTATCATGGATGGACCGAGGACTTGGTGCAGGGCACCAAAGGCCTCTGCTACAGAAATCAGACTGAACCCATGCACTGATAGAAGCCGTCTCCAATAGAACCAGAAATGTAAATGGCTAATAGGTATCCAATGTTTGCTGCATACAAGGTATCCTGTGCCTCCATCTATTTTTTGTTGCTATAACATAATACAAAAGACTGGGTAATTTATTTAAAAAAATAGTTCATTTGATTCACAGTTCTGGAGGCTGGGCTGTCGGAGAACATATCAGGATCTGCTTAGCATCTGGTGCATCATAACATGGCAGACAACATCACACTGTAAAACGGCAAGTGTGCTAGCTTGAGTCTCTTGTCCTTATAAAGCCAGCAAGGCCATCATCGGGTCCCTACCCTTATGGCCTCATCTAATCCTGATTATCTATCATTGGCCCCACCTCCAAATGCCATGAATATAACTTTTCAATGCAGGAACTTTTGGTGGACATATTGAAGCCACAGCATCCTGTTAAGAGCTGGTAAGCAATACCTGGTACTAATCAAAAAATCTAAGCCAGGATCCATGTGTTAGAAAATATGTAGTATGGTATTTCTGATCTGAAAGGATCCATGCAATAGAACTCTATGCACCAAAAGGCAGGAGGAAAGTGATTTTTCTAGGGCCTCATACTAGTAGTGGCCTAAGCAGAGTTGGAACTTAGATCCATGGACCCCTGGGCCACTATGCTTAATGCGGCCCTGTATCTGAACCAGCCTCAGCTCCTTACCTCCAGAGCTGGTGACCCTTCTCTCCCTTCTTTCTCTCCACAGCCTGGCAGAGCTGGAGAAGGAGGTGAGCAACCTTAGGAAAGGCCTAAGAGCTGTCGAGGTGGTGAGTACATCATGAAGCCGGCCTGGGCTTGGGGGGATGATGTTAGAGAAGCAGCTGCTCAGGCTGCCCATCCCTGGATCTGATGGTAGACCCCAGCCGGAGGCACTTTTGTGACCTAAAGCTGCTGGCTGGGGTGGAAGAGTGACTGGCACAGTAGCTACAGCCCTCAGGAAAGGATGATTGGATTATTTGGGTTTTAAATTTTGGCCCCCACAGAGGGGACACCTGATGTTGTTTCTATATCCCTGTCCAACATGATGTCCATATGGCAGGGGATGGAGTGAACTGTAAATCTGCCATGTTTAGTTCTATTCTAGTAGATAGGAAAGTGGAAAACTGGCTAAGGACAGGGGCACACATACAGGGTTGCAGAGGAACCAGAAGAACCTTCCTCATGTCTCTTCACCCCACTGGGTCAGTGGGGGACCCATTGCTGACCTTGCTATAGGCTCAGGTGTCCTGGTCCATTTAGGGTGCCATTAACAGAGTGGCTTATAAATAAGAGAAATTTCTCATAGATCTGAAGTCCAGGAAGTGTAAGATCAAGTTGCCAGCTGATTCAGTGTCTGGTGAGGGCTTGTTCCTTAGAGATGGCACCTTCTTGCTATATCCTCACATGGTGGGAAGGGCATATGAGCGCCTGTGGGTCTTTGCTGTAAGGTATTCATCCCCTTCATGTAGACGCTGCCTCAGGACCTAACCACAGCCCAAAGACTCCATCCAAATACCACCATGTTGGGGGAGCAGGATTTCAACCCATGAATTTGGGGGACACACACACACTCAGACAATAGCACCCAGTCTTTGGTCCTATCACTCTTGCTCCAATGCTTCCCAGATAATATTATCTCTGGCTCTAGGTGAGGCTGGCCCAGCATTGGGATATCCTCAACCCTTTATCCCTCACTCCTCCAAACTAGAGACCCTTCCTCTCTTCCTTGTAGGGAAAGGGAAAGTTATGAGTGTGAAATAGATTTTAAGAAACAAGTGACATTAAATGTAAGAAATAACCTTTTGCCACAAGAGGACAAGGGGTGATTTCCAAACATCCAACTTGTTAGTCCTGTGAAGTGCTACTCAAAATGTGGTCCGTGGACCAGCAGCATCTGCATCAGTTGGGAGCTTTAGAAACATGTATTTTAAATCTTCACATGACTCACCTGGGGGTCTTGTTATAATGCAGATTCTGATCTAATGGGTCTGCGGTGGGCTCGAGACTCTGCATTTATTAAGATTTCCAAGGTAATGATACTGGTCCCAGAACACATTTTGTGTAGCAAGCCTCTTGAAAAAAGAAAGATGACATTGGTTGGTGAGGGAAGAATAGGGGTGGGTGGTGTGATTGATGACTCATAGCCTTTACCACCCTTGGCACTGCGAACTCTAGGTGTTCCTTCTTTCAGAGGCAGGCTCAATGTCCTGTGAGTGCTGAAGTGGGGCGTGTGATGACTCCGGAGTTCCTGATTCTGATTCTGTATCATTCTTCCTCCTCAGGAGCTGGAGTATCAGAGGCGCCAGGTGCGGGAGCCCAATGACAAGTTTGTCCCAGTCATGAGTGACTTCATCACAGTGTCCAGCTTCAGCTTCTCCGAGCTGGAGGACCAGCTAAATGAAGCCAGGGACAAGGTAAGGGTGTCCCAAGTGCCCTTTGACCCTGGCCTGACCCTGAGCCCCCCTGTTCCTCATCTTAGGTGTGTGTAGGCAGAGCTCCTTTACCCCTGCCAGGGGGAACAAGCCCAGAAACACAGAACTTTGAGGGGAAACTAGCCTCTTAGTCTTACAGGATGAGTGAGCATATTGCAACCACATGGATAACCATATACTGCAAAGAACACGGTCCACTTATCAGGCTTTAGGTATTACCTGCCTTACAGGTTTGCCAAGGGTTTACAAGCTCATTCAACAAATGGGACACACAGAATTAGAGGGTGACATGCCAATGATGGCCCAGCTGTAAATGATGGAAATGGCTGAGGATCTTAACTCTGCATTTCAGCTTTGGACTTAGTCGCTATGCTTCTCCCAGCTTCTTATGCTGACCTGCACATGGGCCCTATATGTGGGGCTTTTGTAAAATGTGGATTCTTATTCAGGAGGCTTGGTGTGGGGCCTGAGGCTCAGCATTCCTAACAAGCTTCCAAGAAGTGCACAGGCTGCTGGTCCAAGGGGAACACTTTGAGTTTTGAGGCATTCCTCAGAGGCTGTTGCTTGGGTTGAATTAGAGATGGCAGCTGTCAGTCAAAACAGGGCCTGGCACATGTAACTATTCCCTTGCGTCTATCACTCATTTACTCCCACAATAACACTACAGACTCTATTATCTTCATCTTATAGATGAGGAGGTTGAGGCACAGAGGAGTTAAATAAGTAACCCCAAAACTAAATGATCTCAGGTTCAGTCTGACTAGGCAATTCCTGACCTTAGGGAGAGCTTCCCAAGACCCAAACCTTCACCGTAACAGATCCAGAGGTGGCTCCCCGGTAGACTGACAGCCAGTCCAAATCCCACCTCCCCAGGTGTGGGCCTCAAGTTTTTCCTCAGCCTTGTCCATATGCATGTGATAATGGGGTCTCCTCACTTCCTATAATCCTTGGCTTTGGACTGGGCTCTGCTCTGGCTGGAACCCAGCTAACCACAGAGCTTAGTCCACCTTGCTTGACTCTGCCAGCCTGTTCCCTCTTTGTACAGTTTGCCAAGGCACTGATACACTTTGGGGAGCATGAAAGCAAGATGCAGCCAGACGAGTTCTTTGGCATCTTCGACACCTTCCTGCAGTCCTTCTCAGAGGCCCGGCAGGACTTGGAGGCCATGAGGAGGAGGAAGGAGGAGGAGGAGCGGCGGGCACGCATGGAAGCCATGGTGAGACGCTGAGCCTGGGGCAGGATGAGGGGCGAGAAGGACAGGGACTGGGGCACACTGTAGGGCCCACTGCCAGTCCCCTAAGAGAGCAGTGAGAAGGTTGGGGCATCCTGAGAAGTAAAGCAGGGGCGCAGGTAAGTGAAGCAGCCCCAGTCCAGGGGTGGGTTCCCAGCTGTCAGGGCATCGGTGCAGCCAGGGGACTGGGCAGCTGCCCTGCCTCGGCCCCTGTCCCCGAGGGGGCTCCAGCTTCTCAACCCCACCCCCAGCTGAAGGAGCAGCGGGAGCGGGAGCGGTGGCAACGGCAGCGGAAGGTCCTGGCGGGCAGCACGCTGGAGGAGGGAGGCGAGTTCGACGACCTGGTGTCGGCCCTGCGCTCTGGAGAGGTGTTTGACAAGGACTTAAACAAGCTCAAGCGCAGCCGCAAGCGTTCAGGGAGCCAGGCCCCAGAAGCCACCCGTGAGAGGGCCATCAACAGGCTAAATTACTGACCCGGGGACTGGCCACACGGGTGGCCAGGAGACAGGGACGGGCCGGGGGCTGAGTGGAGGAGGGGGACTTCAAGCCCTGGGCTGGGCCCTGGGTGGGGCTGTGTACGGCTGGACCAGGTGTCTCCCCACACTTAGCTAAAGGGACTCCGCTCACCTCCTCCACGTTGTTCTGTCTGGATGCTGGGGGGAGTCTCTGAGGTTGGCTTGGACATCCCGGCAGGCCCTGGCCAGGCAATCCCAGACTGAGGGGCCCTGTTTCTGCTCCCCACCCTGGGCATACCCGCACAGGACTGTTCCAGATCTAGACTGGAGAGGTCCACGGACCTTGTCCCAATCTGATCTGTGCATTGGGGAGTAATAGTGGGTTGGGCCCCTGAGAGCAGGGGGAGGGAATCCAGGCTCCCATCGCTGGAGAGGAGGCTCAGCGCAACATCAATCTGGGAGCAAACTTTCTCCGTGGATAGAAACAGAAGAGGCCTTATGTAAGAAGGTGAAGGTGATATAGGGACCAAAATCAGCAGGACAGAGTAGCAGTGCCTGTTTCCCACAGTACAAGTCCTCTGGTCTCTCTCCTTTCCCTATCCCCATGTCCATCCTATCTACTAATCTACAATCCAGCAAATGGACCCTTGGGTTCCCAGGACTATGGCTCACTACCAGGTACTTGACAAGTCTGGTAAGGGAGGGAATGTAAGAAAACCTCATGTGTCCTCACACTTTGTGTCTTGGACATAGGGATCCTATGACAACTTCCTATTGTCCTGAAGCGAGACAGTGACCTCACATGTTGCTAGAGTTCCGGGTAGCCCCTCACCAGAGGGTGATACTTGAATGCCTAGTTCCATGCAAGAGCTCCCTGGTCTACCACTTGATATTCGTCAGTCTCTGAACCCCTTCTGAACACCTGCCTCAGGGCAGAAGCCACAGTGGCCTCCCCCTCTGTCCACGCTGCAAGAGACTATGTGGAGCCATGAAGAGCTGAGGCCGGCTCTGGCTGGGAAGTTGGTTCCTGAGGGCCAGAGCTACCCTCTGCATTTAAAGGTCACCTCTCAGGATGGTCCCCCTGGAGGCCTTCAAACTGGGGGCCTGAGGGGATAGGCAGGGAGGAGTGATGGGGACAGGCGGCCACCGACTTCCTTGGAGAGTACACTGCTTGAAGGAGCCAAGGGAGGACAGCTAGGTGAAGGCTCCCAAGTCCACCTCTGGTGCTGCTTGGTTCTGGCAGAGGGGCCCACACTGGTCCCCCCGTCAACTTCATTTCTGTCCATGTAGAACTGTGCTTGGCAGGTCAGCAGAACAGCTGTATCTGGACAAGTTTTCTTTAAACAGGAGGGTGAGATCAGCTCCATCGAGGCTTGTATTTTCAATACCCAGCTTCAGGCCAGCCCTGCCTGATCTGCACCATCAGCTGGCTCCTGGTCCCTTTATGGTTCTCACTTTCCAACCTAATCCTCCTGGCTCAGGGTCATGGCCAGTGGACAGACTGGTGGGCTGGGCTCCCTCCTGAACTGCCTATCTTGGGTCTTTTCCCCATATCAGATTCCTGGGCTGGGCTCATAGCAGCTATAGGGGAAGAAGCACAAGGTCAGTGAGGCCAGCAGGAGCATTGGTTTGAGGGGGTGGCATGTGTTTTGGTGGGAGGGATCTGAGTAAGTGCAAGCTTGGCCAGCACAGGTGTAAAGAGGCCATCCTGGGACCCAGGCTAGGGCTAAAGTGAAGGCTTCTAGAAAGAGCAGTTGCCGAAAGCTTTGTTACATCCATCTGTACCTCAAGTGCTTCTGCTGCGAGAAGCAGGCTCTGGGAGGATGGATGTCACAGATGGGGTCCCCCTAAGGTTCTCTTCCAAGCTGACTGGGCCGAGTCAGCCAGGAACAGGGAACGGGGAGGGCTCTACTTTTTCCAACCGGCACCATCCAAATCTTGGCATTCCCAACTACCGTGGAAGCCTGGATATGCCCCAGCAAAGATGAGGAATACGGAAGATGTTCAAGACACCCTCCATTCTCAGAAGGCAGAGTTGAACTGTTTACAGCGGACACATTCTTCCAGAGCCCAGCCTTCTCACCCCCAAAATTTTATTTATTTTCTGGATCTGGCAAGTGGCTCTGGTACTAGATGCCATTATGGCCAGGTCTTCAGCAGTGCCTTGGACTATGGACCATCATGGTCAAACCAACACGGTGGCCCTGGTGCCCAAAGTAGGTAGCTGGGTTGGTCCTTGATGTTAAATGATTAAGCCTGTAAATATGTTCCTTGGTTCCCCTTTTCCCTTGGTTCTTCCTACCCCTTTGGGGGCAAATTCCTCTAGCTAATTTCATCCACTGTAAAATTCATAGTCAACCTCATGTGATCCTTCTCAGCAGCAGCATTGTACCCCCTCCCATGATGGATGTGTTTAGGCGAGTGAGGAAATTCTCCAGGTGGATGAGAAAGGGTCTGGTCTCGGCTCTCCCCGTCCCCCTTCCAATGTGACCACATCTCTCCACCCTCTACAACGGACCGCTACCGAACTTCACGGCAAGGCTGCTCTCACCAACTGTCTGACAACAAATGAGGCTCGTGTACAAAAGCTGCCGTGTCCCTTTTTACCTGCACCTTTTTTATAAGAATATATTGTAATACTAAAAAATATTAAATCCATACCATCCCTACTGGGCTGCTCGAAACATGCTTCCCAGGAGAGGACTTGGGGTGGGGAGTGGACACAGCCAGGGGTGTGCTAGAGCCAGCTGGTACCAGCTCCACGAAAGCCAACTGTTCCCTTTTTAGGAATTTTACAAGTCACTGGGTGTTCTGTGGATAGCTAGGAGTATTTATATCAGGAAACTGAACCACCAGCTCTGGAAAAAAAACACCTTTGCCAGCGTACCTCAGCAGAGGGGAGCAGACCAGGGGCACCACGGAGGACAGACCCAAAGAAGCCCATTCACATTAGAGAACCCAGCAAGCCAGTGTTTGGGGGTTGTGAAAACCAGGAGTCTCTAACTCACTCCCGGTTACCAGTAGCTGGCCATACGAGGTGGCCGGGGGGTCACGCACTGCCCCATGGTAAAATTCCTCAGGGTGGAGTTTCATAACTCCCACTCCCCACAGGGGGAACACAGGCACAGACACCCTGGCAAAGCCAAGGGCATCCTCTCTCGGGGAGTGGGTCTGAGGATGGGTTAAAGCAGAACGAGACGGCAGCAGCCCCCGCGCCCCCGCCCCAGATACGGTCCTTGTTCGTGGCTCTCCAAAGTTGGCATTGCGGCTTTATTTGTGTTGAGTGTGAAGGGTACCTTCAACGCTTCTTTCCCTGACGTGTTCCAGAATAAAGAGGTGTGTATGGGTGGAAGGCAGCGAGCAGGACCAGGTGTGGGGTAAGTAGTCAGGGGTGCCCACGGCACCCCCACATGTGCATCCTGTGTAAGAGGGTCAAGGAAACAGCGCTGGGGGGTTAGTGCAATTGTTTGTGCCCCATGCCTCCTGCAGGCTTTGGGCTTGACTCGGGCCAAAGGAAGGAGTGACTGGCTCTTTGGAAGAAGGGATGGCGGGAACAGAGGGACAGCACAGGGCTGTGGCTCCCCGAGCTTGGGAAGGCCACGCTGCTGGAGAGAAGCTGTGACATTCTTAAGCTTGTGCTTTTCCCTTCTCAAAGTGGGTTCCTCTGCTTAATGAGCCCTTATTTTCTCCCCAGGAACTAGGAGAGGAGAGAACCCAAAATGAGTAGTTACGGGCTAGAGAACACTAGCTTCAGGAAACCAACAGTTCATAAGTCACACGTCCTGGTTTTCCTGTGTCACTTGGTGACGCTCTCTGCAGCCCCCTCTAAATCTTCCAAAGATGCTGAGGTAAAGGCCTATGGCATCCTCCCTGTATAAAGGGGACTTCACAGGTTATCATAAATCCAGTAGTAAAAGGACAGGCTCTAAGCCCGATGGAAGTCCCCCCGCTGGCCTCCAGTCTTGCTGACGAGTTTGATTTCCCCCACCACAATGTCTCTGCTGACAGCCTTGCACATGTCATACAGGGTGAGGGCAGCCACTGCAGCAGAGGTCAGCGCCTCCATCTCTACCCCGGTGGGTCCCCGAGCCCGACAAGATGCCTGGATCACTGCAGCATGGCGCGTGCTGTCCAACTCCAGCTGTACCTGGACGTGGTTCAGGGCCACATGGTGGCACAGAGGAATAAGTTGGCTGGTGAGCTTGGCTGCCTGGATTCCAGCCAGCTGGGCCACCACCAGGGCATCTCCCTTCTTCAGCTGGTTCTGCTGGACGAGCTTGAAGGCCACAGGCCCCAGGAGGACCACAGCTGAGGCCACAGCCATCCGCTCTGTATCTGGTTTCCCACCCACATCTACCATAGCTGCCTGTCCTTCTGAGTCTACATGTGTTAGCTGGTCAGAGGTTGACGAGGGTCCTGAGTGGGCAGCAGAAGCCTGGGACCCTAGGCTAAGGCACTTTGCATTGGCGTCTGAGTCTACATGGGAGCTGTAGTGTCTCAGAGGGGAGCCAGACTCCATCCACCGTGGGGCCAGAGGAGGGATCCGGGGGACACCATGTCCTTTCCAAAAAGTTGCCATCTGGTTGGAGAAACTCACTCTGGGTCTCAGACCCTGAACATGGAGGGGGTCCCAGGAGAAAATGCTCAGGCTGGCTGGTGGGGAATCTTGAAGCAGCAAAAATAACTCTGGAAAGTAAGAAGGAAGAAAAGAAAGACTAAGCCCCCAAAATGATCTGTTTTCCTACCTCCTCCCCAACCCTCTCCCTGTCCCACCTCAAGTTCTCTTTCACACTGGGGAAAAAGGAATGAAGAACAAAAAACAGAACAAAACAAGACAAGACAGACAGAAGGTGCCCACAATTCAGGTTTATAGCCCTTTGCCAGTTTCTGATCATCAGGCAATGATGGTGCAGGGTCACTTCTGGCCTCTCCCCGTCACACAATCTTCCAAAATTCTTTTAAGGACCACCTAAGGTCTGAAGGCCGGAGCGTGGACTGAATGACTCAATGTCCCTTCATTTTCTTAAAACTTAAGGTTGGTCTCACCTTAAATTATCAATTATAGCTATTTTCTTCTTCACATTCCCTATCAAGAGCTAGTAGAAATCATTTAGTTTATAGACAAGATATAAAAAACACTTGATCTACTTAAATAATGCCTTTCAAGTCCCCTCAGGCACATTGAGAGTGCACATAAACAGGTTGATTCCAATGGTCCAGAGGACCTTGGCTCTATTATCCAAGTGGTATAACAGATAACAGGCTCTATTACCCAAGTGGTAGCCAAGGGACCAACAGCACTAGTGCCATCTTAGAACTCACTGGAGATGAAGAATCCCACCCTAGTCCTCCTAAATCAATCTAAAACAAGATCCCCAAGTGGTTCATACATACATGGAAGTCTGAGAGGCCCTGTCCTAGGAACTCTGGACTTGTCTAGTTTCTGTAAAGCCATGACCCTACATCCCTGAGTAATAGAAAGCCAGAAGCTGGGAGACCCTTGACTTCATAAGGATTTCCATGATACTGGGCGCCAGCCTTGTCGATAGCAGAAGCATGCCCTCCTTTCTCAGGGGATAATCAAGGTGTCCCCCACTCCTTGCCACGAAGGTGTATCAGCACAGGCCAAGACCCACCAAGAGGGCCACACTGCTGCTGGCAGAAGCACAGGGAGGTGCTCACATTGGCTTTTCCCTAGAGAGCTGCCTTTTCTCCTTGGGGTGGCTGGTGTGCTAAGGTTGTCTCTAAAACTGGAACAAAGGGTTCTTTTCCAGAGATTGAAGCAAAGGAAAACGTGCTGGAGCGAGTTAATCATTGTGTTCTCTTGTCTAATGGTGCAATTTAAGGGGCCCAGACTGGGTATGACAGGGTCAAGGCCTCACCTGCTCTAATCTTGGCTGTAGGCCAGAAGGGCAGCAGTGGCCCTCCAGCTCTTCATAGACTGGCCCAGTTCCCCAGGATAGGAGACCACACATGGCCTTACCAAGGGGTGATGCTTCCTGTGCACATATCCTAGAGTTAAGAAATTGGGAAGTTGAGATCCTAGCCATCTTCTGCCTGAAATGACCAATATTACCGGCAGCTGCCTCCATCTGTGCCTGGCACAGATGCACACCCCCAACCTCCAGGGCCAGTGGTCCAGGCACATGGACACAATCACAGGGTCCTCCCCTCTGCAGTATGGAGTGATCCAGAGCTGAGGAAAGGGTCTCCACCTCAACCAGAAGCTCCATTCTTAAGAGACAACTTAGGGCAGAACACTAGTGATACTTAATGGCCACTGATTTCTGGTGGGACAGGGCCGTGTCCGCAGCGTGTACTGTGAAGGAGTGTTGTGGGCAGGCAAGAGAAGAAGCAAAGGCTCGAGTGGGAAGAAAAGGTGAAGGAGGAGGAGAAACGGAGCTCCAGGAAGAGGTGGAGGGGCTGGGGCACCACCCCACAGGACCCCGAGTGACAAGGGTGAGTGGTTACGTACTGATGGGTCACCCACCGATGAGGATCATGGGCCGGTTCTTCATCTGGGAAATACTGAACATGCCTGGGTAGGGAAAGATGGGGAGGGAGAGGGAAGGAGGGAGGGGCAGAGACAGGCGGAGAGGGCAGTTCACTACAGCGAACGGGAGGGCCACATGTCGACAGCCCTGCACATGCGCTAGCTGTGACAAGCCCCCACGCACACAGGCACACCACCCAGGATAGAGCCCAGAGGGCAGCCGGATGCCCGGGGCACTGTCCTCCGTAACAGGAGACAACACGTGGAAATAGGGAATGGCAACCCTCTCCCCCCAGCCCGGAACAGCCCAAGGGTGTTTCAGGTCCACAGCCACTTCCCCAAAGGAGAACCACCACTGCGCCCCAAGTCCACAGCTCCAGAAGCAAGTAGGAGCAGGGACACAGCCACAGCTTGTGCCTGCTCATTCCTACTCTCCCTTAACTCTGAATCTCCCTGGCCTTCCCACTCCAGCCCTTACCTGCGTGACGTGGCTTCTTCCTGCCCACTGCGGCCCCAATGATTTTCAGCAGCTCCTCTTCAGAGGCCCCTGCCCGCAGGTGGTCCCGCAGTGATACCTCTGAGTTCCCGAAGAGGCAGACCTGTGTGGGTCAGGAAAACATGCCCCCCTCACCACTGAGCCTGAGCACCAATGTCTGTCCCTCATAGTTGGGTTTCCTGCCATGGGAGGCTCAGAGGGTGATGGAGGCTAGAAGGGCAAGAAGCAAAAGCAAACTTCCTGAGGTCTATGTCTGATAGTCATTTTTAAAGTATGATGTGTTCACTAAAAAGTTAAATATAACTAGGTGTGGTGGTGCACATCTGAATCCCAGTGACTCGGGAGGCTGAGGCAGGAGGATTGCAAAATTCAAGGCCAGCCTCAGCAACTTAGGCTGGGGTATACCTAAGTTGCTTAGGGCCTCTTATTTTTTGAGATAAGATCTTGCTCAGTGGTAGAGGACCCCTGGGTTCGATCCCTAGTACCACACATACACACACAAAAATGTCAAATAGATGCCCATAGAGATAGTACAAAAAATCCATCGAATGTTTCAGAGCAAAATACAGATCTGGAACAGCCTCTATCACAAGTGGACCCTGATCAGTTGTAACTGAGTCCTTAGACATGACACGCATATCTAATTTCACCTCGGCCCCTTCTGGTCCTTTTTGTGGATGTTACCACTTGCCCAGCCCCTATTCAAGTCTGAGCCCCGCTGGGTAGCTGAGCAGTTGAGGGCTGGTAGAGATGACACTCTGGTCATTCAAGCTTGACTCAATGCTTCCCAGCTTCCGCGAGGTTGGGCACTACAGGGGCTCAGGGATGGATGAGGCGGTCCCACCATCTTTGCACAAGACCTCATCAAGTGCCTACTAGCCTACTAGGTGCCAATGCAATCTAGGATGGAAGGTACACTACTTCACCGAGCTGGGCATTGCCCATTCCTCCCCACCAGGCTCCAGGTTCCATTCCCTACAACTGGAGGTTCCCTCTGTGCATTCTACCAAGGGCTCCCCTCAGCTCCCCTTCTGCTCCCAAGATGAGAACTGAGAGGAAAGGAGGTCAGGACATTTCCTCTCTGCTTGACACCTCTGGCGGGAGCAGCTTGCCTCCACGGCTGCAGGCAGTGCCAAGCAGGTTGCCTCTCCTTCAACGCAGAGCCCTTACTGGGTCCCAGTGAGATCATGTCCTGTCTCTTCCACCTCAGTGGCAACAGCTATTTGAGGCTGCTCATCAGAGTGCCTTGATGTCACTTATGGGTTCCCTTGACTCTCACACTATAAGCAGCCTCTTTGTTACACTCTTTCCAAAAACCCACCTTCCATTTCCTACTGGGACCCTGACTGATACAGACACCAGTTGCAGTCCAAGTCAGTTCTACATTTCCAGCCCAGGAAAGTCCTCGAACCTTTTCAACCGCCTTCTGGATGTTAAACTTGATGCACCCAAACTCGATTCCTCACCCTAATCCTACACAGGTCTCGAGGCTCAGCAGCCACTTTAACACCTTCCTTTCTTCCTCTCCATGCCCCAAGCTCTTTGATTCTCAAATCTTCACCTCACACTCTTGAGTACCTGGAGCACTGCTAAATTGTCATCTAATTGGTTTTCCTTATCTTCAAATCCAGGACAGATGGGACTCATGCCTCCCCCTTGTTCAGAAATCTTACAAAGCTCCCTACTGTCAACAGACCACGTTCTGAACCAAAGCCCTGTATAATGTGGTTTCCTCACCCAACTTCAATCACTATGAGCCTCAAGTACGCACCCTCCCTCCTCACTGACCCCACAGTCCTTCCAGGTCCTTGGAGATATAAGTGCTCTTCAAGGCCCAGCACCCTCACTGCCTGTCCGGACAGGCACCTGGCACAATTGTGGGCTTCTGCATACCACCTCCTAGGACTGAGTTTTTATGTCCTTAAAGGGAGCAGGCTCTCACGTTCCCCACAGGGCTGAACACATAGAACATGCTTATCAGACATGAGGAATGGAGGCTGGTTTCTGAGCTGAGCCCCTGGCCTGGTGGATGGGGCCAATTGGGGTACGTATGGGGCAAAGTGCACACTGGTCCTTCAGCCCTCCCCTCTGGGAGCACTGGAGCTTGATAGGGGCTCCCAATAAGCCAGAAGCTAATTCAGGGCCCCAAGAGAAGGAGGGAATACGGGTCACAGTGCCACAGGGGCCAAAAGTCCACTGCTCCCATGTTCCCTCCAGATGACACTACTGCATCAACTTGTGACCTGCTACTTCACCTCCAATCAGGGGGCTTGGCAGGGGTAAATGAGAACACAGGGAAGCAAGGGGTCCTCGTGGAGGGGTGCTCACCTTGAGGTTCCCATCAGCTGTGATTCGCAGGCGGTTGCAGGTCCCACAGAAATGCTCAGACATGGATGTGATGAAGCTGATCTGGCCTAGGAAGCTGGGGATTTTAAAGGCCTACGAGAAAAGCAGCAGAGGTTGTGGGGACAGGCTACTAGGCCCAAGCACTCCCTCCCCAACATCAGGAACCCCTACTCCATAGCCTTCTGAAGAGCTGGTGGGAAGGCAGCACCCAAGGCCCTCAGATAATAGATTCCAGTGTGATGGATGATTGGTGCCTGGCTTGCCCTAGAGGAACCTGATGGTACAGGGACCTGTGGGCAACACATCTAGAGAGGCCGCGTGGAATGGGACAGCAGGCCCTCCAGCCACCTGCTGCAGTGTAACCTTAAGAGATTAAGCCTCACCCCAACCCCATCTGCTGGTTCTTCCATGACACAGGGAGGAGGTCACAAAGGCACTGCTGGAAAGGATCACCTATACTGCTGCCCTCTAACCTCACTGCAGCCTCCTGCCTGGTCTCCATCCTGGAGCAGAGGCAAGCTGCCTCCACAGCCTTCTCTCTAACCTTGGCTGTGCTGGATTCCTCCTCTGGCAGTTTCTCCAGCTCTGGCCACTGCTGCCGGATGGTGTCCAGCATCTCCTTGTAGCTGACCATCTTCTTGAAGTTCCACTTGTTGCCTATATTTGGGTTGGGGGCAGCAGGGGGAGCTATTGAGTCAGAATTGAAGGGGCCCCAGGTCTTCAAGTCCATTTTCCCATGCAGCATAGGAACCAGACTCCAGCCCCTTGGATGGGAGGATAGGGACTCCCGCCCAAAATGGGTGGACCAAATTACACTCCACTAAGAATGTCCAGCATAACTCTGAACAAGTGCCAGCCAGGCCCCTCCCACCATCCCTGGGGGCAGCAGTGCCTGCAGGGTGAGCCCAGCCTTGTCCACCTCGCTCAAACCCAGGCCCAGTTTCCTCGTTCTTGTCTGCCACTCGTGTCACTGACCATCAAAGGGCATGTACTCTATGAAGCGCACATCCAGGGGGAGTCCCTTGGTCAGAGTCACGAAGTCCAGGAGCTCGTCCTCGTTCAGGCCTCGCATCACCACGCAGTTCACCTGGCCAGGGGCCACGGGACTGTGAGAAACACCCTAATATTCTCTTGGGATAACCTTTAGGGCTCTGGCAGCTACAGAGGTCTTCCACTGGGGGACCCATTTGGTGCCTCTCCCCACCCAATTCTCCTTAGGTTGGGGGAATCCCTGGGGCCATGCAGTGTAAAAGGAAGTGGTGGGAGGTACACTTCAGCTGTCCTGGCCAGGGCCAAGGGCTGTCAGTGGACCAGGTGTCACAGTCCCATTGTCCCCAGGGCCAGGGGAACCGTGTGAGAATGGAAGGCCAAGTCAGGTGGGAGAGGAAGGCAGAAGTCAGCAGCAGTGGTAGGTCTTCACCTTCACGGGGCTATAGCCCAGCTCAATGGCCTTGTGGATGCCCTCCATGACCTTGTGGAAGCCTGCAGGGAGGGAGAAAGAATCAAGGATCCAGGAACTTGCTCTCCCTCCCCCACCACAGGGAGCCTCACAGAACAGTCTGCAGAAGGTAAGCATTTTCTGTAATGGGCCAGAGAAGAAATATTTCAAGTTTTGCAAGCCAAGAGGTAAAACTGAGGATTCCACATAGGTATATGCCATAAAGTACTTTGACTAAATTCAAAGTATGATAACAAAGTATTTTTTTGTAATACAGATCTACAAATAGGATGGAAGGAGGGAACAATTTTTTTTTTTACAAGAATACTATTTCGTTTAATTGGGTTCACAGTTGATGTTCCCAATCATTAATTCCAAATGTTATCTGTAAATCCATTCTGGGTTCAAAGGTTGTACAAAAAAAGATAGGTGGGGGTGGATTTGGCCTATCTGTGGGCCGTAGTGTGCCAATCCCTGATCTAGCCGAACCCTGGATGAGGAAGCTGAGGGCCAGGGGGAGGCAGGGTCCCACTGAGAAGGGGCAGTCTCCCTCTTGCAGAATGCAGGCTTCCACCTCTCACTGGTCTTTTTCCCTCCACACTGTCCTTCATTCACTCAGCATATGCTCTGAGCACCAGCCATGCGAGGTGCTGCTCCAGGGCTAGTAAGCCATCACTGCGCCTCTAGTTCTCACCTCCCTGTCAACCCTGTGGTGCTGCCTGGGTGGTGGCCCCATTCCCTACAGCGTTTTTGGTTGCCCAGTGAGAGAGGGCAAAGGCAGGAATGTGCTGTGTTTATAGAGCAGGCTGCTAGGCTAACCAAGGACTGAAAGTTCCCTTCTCTGTAAACTACTACTCCCAAAGGCAGTGTGAATGGGGGTGGGGGGAGGTTTGTCTGCTGTCAGGACATGCTATCTCCAACATGTGCTTCAGGGAAGGACAAACGAGGAGAGGGGAGTAAATGGACATGAGGGTCAAGCCCACAAATGCCCCTTCTGCTTCCTACCCAGAACCTTTGCAGAGTTTCTGCTCACCATCCCCCAGAGGGAGTTCCCTTATACCAAATCCTCCAGGTTCAAGGTCAGTACAAATGCCTCCAGGCCAACTAGTTCTCTCCTCCCCAAGGCACTTCAGTACCACCAGACAGGCAACCCTTGTCTGGAGACTAGCTTTTGGTCCTTAGTAGCCTGCAGGGCCAGGGCAATGTCGTATGTCTTCTGTCCCCTCCACAGAATGTGGAGCAGCCCTCTGTAGAGGGAGGTGGTTTGGTGTTTCAACACTCAGAAAGGTGCAAACAGGGAGCCACATACCAGCAAAGGGGAGGAAAAAGGATGGTGGGGCAGATATTGACACTTTTTCCAAAGAACAGGGTGGAGAGCTGACTCTCCCCGGCATCCCTCTGACCTTCCAGAGACCTCAGCAATGGACCAGCCCCAAGCCAAAGGGTATCCAGCCTTGAAGCTTCCATGTCAAGGAAGCCAGGCCCTGGTCCAGGGAGACCCACCTGTCCACCTTATCCCCCATAACCCCCTCCCAAAGACAAGCAGGAAGAGGGTGTGGGAGTGTGTATGGCAGGGCTTATATCGAGTTGGGCATAGGACAACTGGCAGGGACTGCTGGGGACCCCCACTCAGCAGGGCCTACCCTGGCTCTGCCATCTCAGGGTGGTTACTTCCATCATGGTCTGGCCCACAGTTCTTCAAGAGCTCATTTTAAGGTGACCAACTTAGCCAGTTTGCCAGAGACTAGGTTTTTAAAACCCAAAGGCTTTCATTCTGGAAATCCCCTCAGTCCTGGGCAAACAGGCTGAGTTTGGGAGTCGGGAAGAACTGGGTCACCCTGTTTCAATAGCATTTAATTCCCAAATGGTGGGCATCTGGATTATCTATAGCCAGTGACTAGGTCCCTCACTCAGCCCTAGCCATGTAGGAACTTGGGAGGAACACCGGCCCCAACCAGTCTGATCACCTTTCCTGCGGACGATGAACTCAAACTTGGCTGGTACCAGGGTGTCCAGGCTGATGTTGATGGCAGTGAGACCTGCTTTCTGAAGTGGCGGCAGCAGCCGGGCTAGGTTGATGCCATTGGTGGTGACCCCGATGGTCTTTAGCCCGTCTAGCCGGTGGAGCTGGGCTGGAGAGAGAGTGTGGGGTGGGAGACGTCAGGGTCTGCTCTTGAAGCCAGAAGAAAGGCTGGAAGGCAAGACTCGGGCCAGACGGAGGGAGTAGGGGCTCTCTTGACCTGTTAATCAGACTTGGCTTAATAAAAAGTGTAAGAATAAAAATCATGGCAACAATAACCAAGACATGAAATGCTGACTGTGTACTCAGGGATGGGTGCTCTGCAGGTACAGATCACTGAAGCCTCCCATAGCCATCGGCCTCATTTAGTAGATACTATGGGCTCAGGTCTAGAATGTCCCAAGTCCCACGTGTCACAGGCTTGGTTCCTAAGGTGGTGCTATTGTGAGGAGGTGGAACCTTTAAGAAGTGGGACCTAGTTGGGGACCTAGTTGGGGGTCCTAAGGTCAATGGAGACATGCCTTTGAAGGGGACTGTGACTCAACCTTTCCTCCTTTTTTTGCTTCCTGGGGATGAGGTAGGCGATTTTGCACATGGCCACACATTCCTGCCTCACACAGGCCCTAAAGCAAGGTCAGCTGATAATGAACTGAAACCTCTAAACTAAGCCCCAATCCCTTTTCTTTAGTGGAGTTTCTTAGGAATTTTATCACAGTGATGGAAAACAGTAGAAAGACTCGGAAGCTGCGTGGCTTTGAACAATATTCGTAGTCTTTCAAAGAACAGCTGAGATTCAAGTCCACACGGACTTGAATCTAGGACTATGCTCCTACCAGCCAATAGCACAGCGCCTGTGACTGTGTAACCAAAACAAAAACTGAGTTCAAATTAAGTACTATTTGACACCTCTGCTCCATAACTCCCTAGGAATAAGGATTTTCAAAAAGCTTTAGTTGTACTGGAAGGTGAGAAAAGAAATGCCATGGATAGCCCAGAATGACAAAGAAAGGCTGAAAGAGAAAGTGGGCTACGGTCATCTCTCCATCTGACTCTGTCCAATGTGCACCCAGGAGAAGGTTCTGTAAAAAGCTGGTGACCAGTATGCACCAAGCTTGGCAGTTATGTGTGCAAGAAGTAGAGGGATCTCAAGGCATGTCAAGGAAGTTGCCTGGCTGGGGAATCATGAGCTGGGCAAGTTGGCCTCATCCCTCCCTGAGAGCAGGGGAAGGGAACAGAAGTGAGATTAGAGAAGCACGGTGGGTACTCAGGCAGCCTGCAGGGAGAGCCCTGAGCTGCTGTGGAACCCCTTGCAAATCAAAACCCACAGATGCTCCAGTCCCTTCTATGAAAGGGCAGAGAATGTGCATCTAACCAGGGCACATCCTCCCGTATCTCTAGATCACTCACCATACCTCATACAACCTAAGTGCTACATAAACAGGTTCCACTGCATTGCTTAGAGAATAATGACAAGTCTGTTCATGTTTAGTACAGATGCAAATGAGGCAGGCCTAACTACATAGTACATGTCAGCAACAACTTAATGTTTTTCACTGAATATGCTCCGATCCATGGTTGATTGACTCTGCACGTGCAGAAACTGATAGAGGCTGACTATAGCTACAGCAAGAAAACGTGACGGGAGGCAAAATGAACACATGCAAAACGAAAGAGCAAGCTGGCAAACTGAGCAAGAGGAATTCCTAAAGAACTGCATACAAAAGCAAAGGAAAAGAGTAAGACAAAGGCAAACAAAACCCTACCTGCTCACATTCAAAT
Organism: Geosciurus inauris; assembly: GCA_004024805.1. Taxonomy (NCBI): domain Eukaryota; kingdom Metazoa; phylum Chordata; class Mammalia; order Rodentia; family Sciuridae; genus Geosciurus; species Geosciurus inauris. The sequence continues at coordinate 150,942 of PVHX01001424.1, forward strand.
TCAACATCCAGAGAAAGGAAACAATGTGCTGTAGTTTAGATGCTGAATGTCTCTCAAAGGCCCACATGTTAAAAGCCTGGTCCCCAGGGTGGCCCTGTTAGGAAGGGGTGTAGCCTTTGAGAGTAGGGCCTTCCAGAAGTCCTCGGGTCACTGAGGGTGTGTCCTCAGAAGGGACTGTGGGACTTTGCTCATCCACCTCTGATCTTAATTCAACATGTGACTGCGACCACTCTCACACACGTTCCAGTCATTGCCATCCACTGTCCTCACTGGAGGCAAAAACCCACCAGACCTCGAACTCGAACCTCCAGAAGTGTGTGCTAAATAAATCTTTTCTCTTTAAAAATTAGTTCCCTCAGGTATTTCATTGAGGTAATAAACTGACAAACACCGTCACGATGTTCACAGTAGTTATCTTTGATCAGTAGGATTACAGGTATTCTCTTTTTTAGATTTGTATCTAATTTTGTTTTCTATAATGAACAAATTTTCTTTAATAATGTCAGGAAACACACACACCCCTTGGTTTTTAGTTGACTTTGTGCTAGTGAAGAGTAACAGACTAGATCTTTCCAGTCCTCAGACCAGGTGCTTCCAAACTATCGGAATGGATGTGTCTTGGTGAAGAGCCAGCCTAGCTTCACATGAGAGCAGACACCAGGAGTAAAGCGTTGTAGCAAAGCTGAATTGAGAAAAAGGCAAAGATTACCAAATTAATAGTCTGTTTTGGTAGGAGTGCATGGGAATACACATGCTCATGGTGTAAGGAAAAAATTCTTGGGGAGAAGTTATAGTATGGAACTTTAAAAAGCCTTTGACCTGGAATTTCACTTCGATAAATTTAACTTAAGGAAATAATCGTGGCTGTGAACGGCAGCTATTGACAAGGACATTTATTGCGTATAACACATAATAAAGGGAAGTGGGAAATAATTCGTCACCCAGAGATGTTGGCTGTCTGGATTATCATGCGACCAAAGGCAACTCTAAACCGACTCTGAAAAACAGCATGGAGGGTATCAGGGAAGTGCTCTGCTGAGTAGAGCAGATTTAAAACAGCAACTAGACACAGGGGAAAAAGGCAGGTGGTACGCCAAAACAAAATGCTGACGGTGATCACAAATGGGCAGTAGCAATATTCTTTGTGCTCATCTGAAATACACGTACATTAAAAGAAACAAGAGTTTAAAAATAGAAGCTGTGTGAAAAAGCAGAAAGGAACTTCACTCTGGCTCTGCCAACAAGGAAAATTAGCAGTGCTTGTTGGCTCCCTGCAATCCATCCTGGAGAAACAACAAGAATCCCAAGAAACTCACAGGAAGATAGAGGCTGCTCTGAACTGGTGTGGGGGAGGGGCCGGGGCCGGGCTCTGGTGACTGGCAGGGAATGTGAGCCAGGAAAGGAAAGCGAGGCAGTGGGAGCCCCTTTCTTGCTCCTCCACAGACACCTCAACACAATCACTGCTGTCCCCTTACTGAAGAAAGCTGTGGCAAATGCCTAAGAGAACCAATTTGGAAACCCACTGGAGGTGAACTCAGGGAAGCTGACAAGCCCTGCTGGGAGAGAAAATGGGGACAGCAGGTGGGGACTGACCACTCCCTGTATTCACTCCCCCATACCCCCCTGCAAAGCCCAGGGGACTGGTGGATTAAAATCAGGGTGACTGCCTCCTCCCAACTCTGCTTCTCCCTGAGGGCTTTAAGGCAACAAGACCTGCAGGAGAGCCACCTGCACAGCTCCCCACGTCCTCTCATGGGTAGTTCAGTGAACGAGAGATCTAGTGTCCTCCAAGCATGGAGGCTGTTTGGTGGGGAGATAATGGACATCTGTGAATAACTGATATTCTGGGACCTGAGGCCCTCCACTTGGGCTCCCATGCCCTGCCCAAAACTAGGATCTGGCATTAAACTGCTTTCATTAAGCAAAGCCATACAGGATAGCTGAAATCCTCAGGGGAACCTAGACCCATGTCTAGAGAAACTTGAACTCCTTCCTTCCTCCCCACAAAAAAACTTCTTTAAAAATATACCAATAGAAGAAATGTTGAAATAGGCAGACCAACAATGTAAGATAAGCATGATAAACACAGTAAAAGAAATATTAATATGAAATAAAGTAGATTCTAAAAGTAAAAACAAACAAGACAAAATATTAAATAAAAACCTAATTGTGATACAAAAGAATGCAGAAGACAAGTGTCATGGACACAGGAGAAATTAGTTAGCTGAAAGATAACACTAGGCAGCCCTCTCAGGAACGGAAAGAAGAAATCAAAATATAGCTTAAACATGAAGTCTAGAGAATAACAGATAACAGTTTTAGGGGAAAAATTTAATGTAGAAAAGGATATATGTGAAGAAATAATGTAGAAAACTTTCCCCATGCTTGTGAAAACCAATTTAGTATTAAAAGCAAAATTTTGCTATACATGGCTAAAATCAGAGTGACTGCCTCCTCCCAACTCTGCCCAGCTGGGTTTGTCTTCTTTTTGGTCCCATCCATTCTTTCTCTTCCATTATTTCTTCCTTTTGGAATGAGAATGTTTACTCTTGCCATTTTATACTGGATTTATGTAACTGGCTTTTGGTTTTCACGTGAGTGTAGTCTCAGATGAGACTCTGGACTTGGACTTTTGGGCAGTGCTGGAGCTGTTAAGGCTATGGGACTCTAGATGAGGAACTAAACGCATTTTGCACTGTGAGATGGACAAGAGCTCTTGGGGGCCCAGGGCAGAATGTTAATAGTTTGAACATTGCTGCATTATTAACACAAGACATGTTGGGGGACACTGCATATCCAGAGTTGAAATGACTGGATTGTGAGAGCTGTAACCTAATCAGTCCATCCTAGTTTGAATGGGCCAACTGGGTGGGAACTGTAGGCAGATGGGGCATAACTTGAAGAGGTAGGTCCTGGGATATTCCCTGGAAGGGTGCATTTCCCTCACAACCCCTTCCCCTTCTCTGCTTTGTGGCCACCATGAACAAAGGAGCAGTGCTTCTCCCTGTGCCCTTCCACTAGAAGGTTCTGTGTTACCTTGGGCCCAGAGCAATGCAGTCAACCCACCATGAACTGAACCTCTGAAACGAGCCAAAACAAACTTGTCCTCCTCTAAAATGCATTTAAAAATAAAGTGAAATTTCATCGAATGCCAACAATTGAAAATCCTATTCAAGACAGACTACTGAAAAAATACTATGGTAAAATTCAAGGAAATCAGATTAAAAAAAAAAAAACCACCACCACCATGAATAACTTTCAGAGTACAAGATACACCTTAAAGGTTATCTTTTACAGCAAGGACCAAGCTGACATGAGACTTCAACACTGATATGGACTGTAAAAGACAACTGGATGACTTTTTCAGGGGCAGGAGAAGCGGGATGCTGGTTATTGAACCCAGGGTCTCACCTGCTATGCAAGTGCTCTGCATGTACTTGAAATATACCTAAGTACAACAACACTAAAAAGTTTAAAGTAAAAAGATGAAAACAGATACAACAGATGTAATAAAAGCTGATCCAACGGTGGTAAAATAAAACATGTATATTAAGACTAAGGTATCGTTAAAGAGAAACACCTAGTTAGTACATAATGATAAAAGGTTCACTTTACCAAAAAAGACACAGCACCTCCAAACATGTATGTATCTAGTAGAGTTGCCTCAAATATGTACAGTAAAAAGAGAACCCCTGGGAGAAATTAACAGTCCATCCACTCATTTGTCATTGGCAGACGAAGACAACAGGAAGCCTGCAAAGACCGTGATAACAGAAAGGGTTGAGAAGAATCACCAAACCAAGTCCAATGGGTGAATATACAAAATTTCATACCCAACAATGAGAGAACATTTTTCACAAGTATGCACAAAATATTCAAGGAAACTACCAAATTAGGTCATAAAACAAGCCTCAGATTGTGAAGAAGGGTCTCGTAGTTAACATTCTCTTATTACCACTATTATCTAACACTGTACACCTGAGGTCCTAGATATGGTAATAGGAAAAGGAAAGGAGATTAAAGGCATATTGGATCCAAAAGAGACCCAGCTTTTAGTTACAGATTATACAGTTGTTAGCATAGAAAACTTGAAAGAATTTAAACAGCTATATTATATCATTGATGGGAGAGCCTGGTTGGGTAATAGAGAAATATATCAGCAACAAAAAGTCAGAAAAAAAATTTTTTCTTAAGTGATCCTGTCAGGATCCCAACATAAAACTGAGTTCACCACAGATGATTAAAATAGACTACAATGAAGGCTACTCATAAAGATATGAGCAGGATACAGGGACCCAACAATGCACAGTACAGCACTCACACTAGAAACATTAGGGATCCATTGCCACACCTAGGGCCAAAGACATGGGGGAAATTAAAGTAGGAGTTGGGTAATGTCACCATGGAGGAGGAGCTGCTTTGTAGGAGCTCCACAAAGGGAACACAGCTGTCAAAAACCCAGCAGAGAGTAAGAAAAGGGGCCAATAGACAAGGGACCCTACACAATGTGATCTCACAGGGAAAAGGAGGAAGAAGGCTCTGGAAGGTGGGGGCTGTGAGCAAAATGATGTTAATTCTTCTCAATTCAATGAAATTAAGACCCCAAGAGGATTGTCCATGTTACTTAATAAACTGATTCTAAAATCTAAATGGACAAGGCTTACCAGAGCAATAGCACTGTTGAAAAATAAAAAGGAATTGCCCTACTGGATAATGGATATATTCTGAAGCTACAATGATTAAGATAATGTAATACTGGCATGAAGACAAAAACTGAGCAATAAATAGAACAGAAGAGAACATGAAATAGATCAATGCCTATAAGACAAATTTATGGGAGGACGTGGGGACTGTTCAATTCAAGGAACTAGAAAAAGTGGCCATTTGTATGGAAAAATATTAAGCTGGATTCCTAAAAATCATCCATAGATGAACTGCTCGTTTTCTGCTAAAAAAAAAACAATTAAAGTTTTGCATTTAAATTCTTAGTTCATCTGATCTTGAGTTAGATGTTTCATCAATAAGATACAAGAAGCACCAATCATAAAATAAACTGATATATTTAATAACTGCTACTGTTCAAAAGTATCATACAAAGTAGAGCTTATTTTTTCTAGACTGGGAGAAGATCTGATATACAAATCACCTTTACCAAATCGATTTGAAAAGATAAATAACCAAGTAGAAAAATGTGCAAAAAACATGATCAGGTATTACAAAGAAATAGATATGACTAGTTAACATGTGAAGAGATACCCGATCCCATTCTTAACATGAACATATAAATTGAGACCACAATGAAACAATTTTATGCATTTAACTGGCAAAAATCAAGAATGGTACCACCAGCATTACGGAAGCTGCTCAACAGAATCTGTACTGCTGGCAAGAGTACTGCGGGACAACTACTTTATAAAGCAAGGCCAAGTTGTTTTCCACTGTCAAATATTCACATGTTCTATGAGCCAGGAATTCTGCTCCTGGAGAAACTGTACACCACAAAATGTGAGTGAGAACAACAGTGTTCAAAGTAGCACTGTTTACAACACTAAAAAAACGGTAACCAACTCAATTGCTCACTAAAACGTACAGTACGGTCACATAATGAAACAGTATTGCTTTTCACAGAGAAAGGCAAAGAACGACTCTGGATGCCATGTATGAATTTCACTGATATCCAAACAGTATGCCTGGAAGGGTAAACATGCAGCACCTTTATGAAGTTCAAAAATACTACATTTGGTTTGATAAAAGCAAAGGAAAGATAAACACAAAGTTTATCAGTGTTTACCTCAGGTAGTAGTCAGGGGAAAAGGAGACAGGATCAGGAAGGCCATAAAGGTGGTTAGCAGTTGTTACCAGTGTTCTTATTCTTAAAAAGAAAAAAAAAAAATTGGTGGGGGAGTGAGTTTCCTTAGGAATTGATAACCTTAAAACAAATGAGAGTAAATTAAGTCACACACAGACCAATGATGAAAAATCAAGAACCAAGGATTATATTTAATAGATTCCTATACAAGTGGAATCCATAAAAAAAAAAAAAAAAAAGGAAAAAACATCGCTCTTCAAAATCTGTCAATGGTCCCTATTGCAGTAGGCTCTCCTGGGCTTTAAGCTGTGAGATCTGCCTCTTCTCTATAAGCACGAGGGAAGGAGTGAGGAGGGAAGCAAAGAAATGGAAGACAAAGGGGGAGAGAAAAAAGTGAAGGAGATTGCAGCACCGAGACTCAGCCCCACTGACCTGACAGGGACAAGTCAATCTGAAGTTACGACAAGAACAAGGCTCTGTAAACTCAACACCGTCGCATGCTTGCTTATTTGGTTCCCTCTCATTTCTTTTGGGGAACCCCTAACTTTCACAGTCCAACACGGCAGCTGCTAGCCTCGAGGCTGTTCACATTGAGGGGGTAATAAAACGTTTCCCAGCCACATTAGTCACATGTTAAGTGCTTAAGAACTACTGTGCCTAGAGGCTACCATCTTGGGAAGTTCTAGTGGACAACAGACTTCATTCACACCCATCTGAGCTGAAAGGAAGGGCAGAGGAATGCATGCAGAGGCAGGACAGAAGTGCTAGGCGAAGAGGGTGGCTGTGAGCATCACAGGGGACGGCAGACAGAGGGAGCCAGAGAGCTGCGTGGTGCAGACCCACCCTTGGGGTGGGGGGGGTTCCACAGCACCCAGGCTGTCAGAGCTTGGGCAGGGCCTGGAGTGAACAGGTCCTCAACCTACCATCCTTTCACTCATCCCTTGGGTGGGATCCCTCAAAACTGCCACCTGGGAGGGTGCGGACCAATTTAATGAACTTCTGCTTCCTCTCCTGCCCCAGTCCTCTCCCCCCCAGTAGCACCTACCTGCCCTGCCCTTAGGGAGGTTTTGCTTCGAGGAAGCCCCTCTGGGGAAGATCAGAGGGGCCACCTGAGGAAGGAAAGCCTCTACAGTAGGTAAAAAATAGGGCAGTTGCCATTCTTTGAAGCACTGGGGGAGGGAGTAGGTGGGGAGAAGGGAAGTCCTCAGAGGCAGGTCACAGTAGGCAGGTCCTTGTCCTAACCTGTCTACATGGTGCCTGTCAGCACATTACAGCAGGAAAGGGAAAGGTCCTTAGAGTGGATGAGGCTGAGGCAGGGAAGGGAAGAACATGCACAGATTTACAGGACCAGGGAGTGGCAAAACGGGAACAGGACTGCCAACCTTCTTGGCTCCTGCTTTTCTCACTGTGCAAGTCAATGGCTGCCTTCCATGGACAGCTCAGAGTCCCCATGCCATGCTGACCAGCCAGTCATCCTCCCTTCCTTGGCTCCTCCACAGGCCTGGCATGGAGCACTGGGACTGAAGGTAGAACCCACGCCCTGGCAGAGGTCCAAGGAAGTGGCCTGAAGGAGGGGGCCAGGCCTGGCAACCAGCCTGGCTCAGCAGCTTCAGCCCTTTCCTGGAATCCAGGCAGTCTTTCAGTTCTGAGGACCTGCAGCAGTGCAGGAATGCCAGCAGGAGCCTACCCTTCATTCATTCAACAGTGAGCACCAGAGTACATGTCAGGCCTGGTTGAGGAGCTGGGAACAAACCCTGCGCAGCAACCTGAGCTTCCATGTTAAAGGAAGAGCTAGACCACTGAAAAAAATATGCGAACAAATGCCAGGATGAGATAAATGTTACGAAGAAAATTAAACTAGGGTAAAGGGGACAGAGCAGGGATTGCCATACTTTTTTCTGTGAAAATCCAAGTAATACACATTTTCAGCCTGCCTGGTCTTTACTGCAACTACTCAATTCTGCAAAAGCAGCCATGGGCAACATGTAAATAAATGGGCATGGCTATGTTCCAATAAAACTTTATTAATGGACACCAACCAGGATCTCGTGAATTTCATGTGGTAGAAAATGCTATTCTTTTGACTTTTATCCCCACCACTTAGAAATACAAAAACCATTCCCAGCTTACAAGTCATATAAAAACAGGTGGTGAACCAAATTTGGTTCCTGGGCTACAGCTTGCCAATTTCTGGGAGGAGGAATGACCGGGTGTATACATGGGATGCACTTTAGACAGAATGGTCAAGCAGCTTTGCTGAGGAGCTGAAATTTGAGCAAAGACCTAAAAGAGGTCAAGTAGTGAGCCCCAAGCTCCCCTGGAAGGCAACAGTGAGTGTGAAAACCTGGCTGTGACTGGAGAGGAGGGAGGAGGCAGAGGTAGACAAGAGGTCATGGAGATCAGTCATGTGGGCTGCCTGGGGAGGACTTTGCTCTCAATGTGACAGCAAGCCACTGGGATTTGGTTGTGACTGTGGACAAGTTGAATCTCCCCACACTTCCTTTACTCATCAAAAAAGAAATAAGTAGCACCTGTTATAGGACAGAGTGAACATAATGTCCACATATCCAAATGAATGACAACTGCCAGCATTAACTTTAATATCTGAGTTCAGCTGGAGGAGGCAGGAGATGAGAAATGACAACATTTGTCCAACTCACCCACGATGTCCACCACGTCTGGTCGGATGAGGGGCTCTCCACCTGTGAGCCGGATCTTATCAACACCTTCTTTCACAAAAAGCCGGGCAAGGGTCAGGATCTCCTCTGTAGTCAGTAGGTCAGCCTTGGGGGTCAAGGGGACACCCTCCTCAGGCATGCAGTACTGGCCTGACAGAAGGAAGGGGATGAGGACATAGGAAATAGGTAGGTGGGAGGGAGGCAGGCAGGCAAGCTGGCAGGCCCAGGATGTCCCTGCTCTCCAGCTTCCCATTAGGTCAGCAGTTTCCCTAAAGCCTACTGAGACAATGAGGAGAGATCTTGCCAAGTCAGAGGTCCTATAAATGCCTGCCTCCCAATTCTCATCTTACCAGCCCCTAACCTGGTCTGACCATCGCTCTGTGGGGAGCTGAAAGGGTTAGAGGAAATCACCTGGCTGGGGGCACCTCAACACTGGTCCCCCAGCCAGGGGCGGGGTCTACCTAGAAAGGTCAGGGCCCTGGACCCACTTCCGCTGGCGCTGTTCATTCTCCCCCTATGTAGTTGCGGCAGTCGCTTCTCTTAGGGCATGCCATGGAGGTGTGCAAGTTCTCCTCTCGTGGCTATAGACGACAGCTTTCACCAGACAAGTGCCCTCAAATCCACCCCATCTCTTTACAGGTTATCAGTCTCACTTCATGGGCTGGAAAACTGAGGTGTTCCTTGTACAGGACGAAGTAGCAGAAGGGAGGGGACACCATTTCCTGCCACTTCTTCCTAGAGTGCAGCTTTCTCAAGGGTTGGGTCAAGATCTTATCACAAATTCAAGCAGTGTGCTGGGTCCAGAGGTGGACTCCAAGACTGGGAAGAACAGGTTAATAGAATGCAGCACACATAGTATGTTTGATTAAACCAAATCCGTGTGTGTGTTTGACTCATGAAGTAAATATATTCCTTATTATGAAATGGTAGGAGGGAGGAAAGGAAAGGAGGAGAGAAGGAAGGAGAGGAGGAGTAGTAAGGGGCAAAGAAAAAAGGGAGGGGGGAGGAAAGGGAGGAAGACCCAACTCTGGAAGTCCCCCTAGCAGGGGTCACTCCCCAGAGTGCTCCCTGCAGGGGATTATGCAATGAGTGCTCTGTGTCAGCATGACCAGTCACAGGACTGGGGCATCTCATGGTTGGTAGTGTTGACTCAGGCGCTGCTGTATATCACCCATTTATAATGTCAACCACCCGTGACGCTGGCCATGTCCTAGACTTTTGGAAATGGAAGGGAAATAGGAGAAAGGAGGCCTGAAGAGTGAGAGGTCCAGGACCCAATCACATTCCTGTTCTCAAATCTAACCTCAAGTAGGACTGAGCTTCCATAATCCTGAAACTCAGCCTTGACCTCTCTAGGCCCTCAAAGCCTGCCTGGCCTGGCCAGCATGGCGGGGGGGGGGGGGATGAGGAAGTTGGAAGACCAGTATCAGAGGACTGTGGTGACTTTTTGGGCATGGGGAGATTTCAGAAGCCACTTCAGTAGACGGACAGCAGCCCAGAATGGGTCCAGGATGGAGACTCACACCGGAGGTTGCACTTCTCAGTGAGGGAGATCCGCAGGTAGTTGTGTTGCCGGCCGAAGCCGTCTGTGAGGAAGGCAGAGAACGGGGCCGTGTGCTCCTGCAGGAATCGCCTCCGCCTGGACAGCTCCTGCAAGCACAGGGCAGGGGGAATCATGGGGCAGACTCCAGGGATGGGGGAGGCAGGAGAGCCACTGGAATTAAGGCCCAAGATGAACAGCTCCTCCCCCATCTCTTACATGTGGACAGTACTTCTAACCTTTCTATTTCTTTGGGCCCTGCAACTTCAGGGGAGTTGGGATTGTCCCTCTGACAGACTAGGAAACAGGCCTGAGGGAAAGATCCATCTCCTAGACACTTAGCTGAGGATGGCGAATTCCGGCTAGGCAGCTAGTGGAGGGCTTGGTGGGTAGGGATTCCTTCAGTTCTAATTCTTTGCCCTACCTAGTGGCAGAAGGAAGGATTAGCACCCATTGTGTCGGGCCTACAGGGAGGAGAGTGCTACAGGCTCTAACCAAGGCCCAAACCAGTTCTAGGGAGAGAAACCCAGAGCCAGCCCCACTTGTTCAGCAACTATTCTGATTTGTCCCCTGCTTAGCCCTCTCCTCTTTCCAGGACACAAAGCCCAGCAAATCCTAACAGCAATAAGATCATTGCTCCACAGTGGTAATACGGATCTTAAGGTTCCCAAAGAAGGTTCTTGGTCTAATTCCCACACTCACCCCTGAGGGATTATTAGAACTAAGGCTAGGATGGAGTCCATGAATACACTTGGCAGAACCAGGATTCAAATTCAGGACTTCTCATTCTAAGTTGTATGTTCTTTCTTCTAATTACACAGGGACAGTCCAAGGTAGGTAGGACAATGACTATGCTTAGGAGAAGAACCTTTAGGATAAAGACTCATGACCCTGGCACCTGTGAGGTCTACAGACTGGGTTCTTCTTGCCTGCAGCCCAGAGCCCTGATTTCTGGGCTAGGAGTGACCTGATGTAAAAAGTTTCACTTCTCCTGGTCTGCTTTCCCACTGTCAAATAAGAACAAGATTACAGGCCAAGGTTGTCTTGCTAGAAGAAGCTGGTAGCTGAGTAGCCAGGATTATCATGATCTTGTAACCTAACAGCAGAAGGCCTGTGGCCTTCCAGAAGACCAGGGTGGATATGTGCCTATACCTAGGAGGAAGAAACTGATAAGTCCCTCAGCCCTGGCTGCACATTTGGAGAGAGTAAGAAAAACCTTCCTCTGAATTCCACTTAAACCCAGATCTCGGACTGTTGCATTGCAATCTTTCAAGTTGACTCCAAAGTGGAGCCAGGTTTAGGAGCCATTAATTGAATCGAAGATAGAAGGGGCATGAGTATGAGTATGAGTATGAGTGTGAGTGTGTGTGAGTGTGTGTGTATGCTGGGAGAAGGGGGTGTTTCATGATTTTCCTGGGCCCATAAAACTTTCATCTACCCCCAGACCAGTTTCTCACCTCCTTCGAGAATCCCTGCTGTTCCATAGGGGAGGAAGCAACCTTTACTCATCTGAACTGCAGGCTGCTGTGATTCTAAGTCACTTCCTCTTCCTGCAGTGTGATGTAGAAAAGTCAGGGGCTGCATCATAATCTAGAATCCTATTGGCCATCAGAGTCCAGGAAATAAGACACTGAAGGATCCAGGTTTATGGCAGAGCTGCACCCCTTTCTCAATAGCTATTTGCAATTTAATCATGTTCATTACCACTGGCTCTACCTCCTCACCTGCCAAGACGTCCTCCTCACTCTAACAGAAGGTGGGGAGTGGCTGGGTGGTGGAGGAGCCAAAATTAATCCAGGAATTGGGAGCAGGTGAGAGGACCAAGGAGCATGACTTGGCAGAAACCAGAGAACAGAAGGAGCGGCGGGGAGTGCTCTCAGCCCTCCACCCTGCCTCTCCCACACTGCATGTCCTACTTGCCTTCTTTCGCTATTTTCCCTTCCCCTTCAATCTTCTGGAGGAAAAACATCCACACCAAAGGCATCCAGGATTCCGACGGGACTACCAGGGTGGGCAGAGACCTCGCTTACTCAGGACTGGCTGGGGCATGTCAAGGAAGTAGAAAGCTCCAGGCTGCCCACATTCCCAGGGCCCCAACCTGGAACAGGCAATTTCCCCTGCAGGAAGCCCTTCTACTGGATTTGGTTACTCAGCATGGAGCAAAGTTTGTTGGTACCAAGTGTTGAACTGTCCTGTCAATGAACAAATAGGCCTATCTAATGGAACAAGCGAGGCGGTGCATGGGAAATCCACTTACACTGACTGAATCACTCATTTCTGGGCTGGTCTCTGCTATAAAAATGGCTTAGCCCAATACAAGGTTCTCAACCCTAGCTGCACATTAAAGTCAATTGAAGAGCTTCTAGGAAGCCCTAAGGCTAGAGTCCCACTCCAAAGATTCTCAATTGAGTGCCTCAGCCATGCGGCCAGGGTTCAGCAGCATCGGCCTAGTGACACCAGGATCAGGTGCCATTCTAGTTCAAGGGTGGTAGTGGTAGTTCATAAAGTAGGTAAACCTGGATTACAAACCTGGCATTTGCTGTTGAGCAGGTGGCCTGAATTCTCTGAACCCTTTCCTTCTCTAGAAAGTGGAGATAATAATCCTATTATTCTATGCTTAATCTATTCAATTGCAGGAGTTCCTGACAGTGACCACTGTCACTTTCTTAATTCCTACATTAGATGTATGTTTCCAACTCTACTAAGGTACATGGCTCGTGATTTGAGTTTCAGATCTGCCACATCACCCAAAGCAGGACACATGGGATCTAAGTTCCTCTAAGACCATACCAGTGCTATTAACCAGGCTCTGGGCAGCCATCCACCTGCTACTGCTTATCTCTCATCTACACCATACTCACTGGGGTAGAGGTGGCGGGAAAGGGTGGTACCAAAGTAGTTAAGGGAGGAACCTTATCCTGAAGGATGAGCATTTAACTAGAAAAATAAAGGCCAACTCCCCAACAGCTCTAGAATCTACATAGAATAATAGGGTTACTTAAGAGAAAAAGAACACATGTCAAACTCAATTATCAATGGCCCCAATTTACATGCTATTGAGATAATGCAAACCAGGGGCTCCTCAAAATTAATCTGTTTAATGAGAGGACACAAAGTGCCCAGCCCTAGGCCTGGTTCTCCTGCCCTCTCCCAGCTCAAGTCCTCCCTAAGTGTGGGGTCTTCATGCTTATGGTTCCTGGTGAAGACAGTCCACTGAGACATGGGTTTGTATTGGAAGAGGACCCCTGAAAGTTCCTGTCTCTCCTTGGCCCACGCCAGCTCTGTCATCTTCCTCTTGCTTTCTCCCACATGCACTTCCTTCTTGAAAAGTCTCCTTGCCAACATTTGACCCTTTCTGGTACCCTCAACAGCTGGGTGGGTGCCTTTGCCTTGCCCAAAGTCACCTCTCCCCTTCCATGAATAGGCCCAGGGCTTCAGGCTAGACCCTTGTTAAACCAACAAAGTCTTCAGGGAGCTCCAGAGGGAGAAAGAGGGGTGAATCTGGGCTGCACTAAATCCTACAGAGATTGTCTGGGCCACCCCAATGACTGTGGCAGGTCTCCACTTACCCAGACACCACCATGACCCTTTTGAACCTGTGGAAGCTGTTCAACCCATCTCCAGACCCCACCGAGCCCGAGCTCCCCATCTCCACCTACCTTCCACTGTTTTTACAGTCAATTCCCACTTACACCTCATTTCTCTCTCACAGCCACATCCTGACCCAAACAATGCCCAGCAGCTTTTCATTCTGGCTCTTCTAAAACACAGCCCTGTGAGGACTGGGGAGAGGGACTCCACTGAAAGGGAAGGTGGGACAGGGACTCCAGATGACCCCATCCCTGCTCCAGTCAACTGGAAAGCTCTGTGGATGAGCTGATCAGATGATATATAGCTATGTCTATATATATGAGAGAGAGAGATAAATAGATGTATATCATCTCTCCTCTGAGATTCTCCTAAACATGGATTTCTGTATCCTCCCCTACTGCGCTGGTCCAACCCTCTGAATTTATAGACAAGTAAGGGAAAGTGACAATCCAGCAACCAGGTGAAACTGGAGGCTGATAGAGAATGATGGGACTCTGTGTCCAGTCCTGTTATTCACATAACTCCTCTCTACTTTCATTTCAGCAGCCAAACATCTGCTGATACCCCTGCCTGCATAGCTGTATGTTAAATGCTATAGGGAAATACCCAGAAAGGCAGATGAGTCCCTGGCATTGAGCTCACAGTATTCAGGGATCAGATGTGATTATACAGCTGACAGAATGACTATCCTGCATGTCCAGGGCAGGGGGTGCTAGCAGGACACAGCACACGCCAAGGACAGCAAGGGTAATAATTAACAAATGCTTACCTAACACAGCACCTCCATGTGCCAGACTTTCCTCTAAGTATATGTTACCACATATAATATGTTAACATATTAACTGTTAACATCCTATGGCATAGATGCTATGAGAAAACAGTCTGAGAGGTGACTTGCTGAAACTAACTTCTAATAAGAGGTAGGGCTGGAGCAGGATTCAAATCCTGGTGTTCTGCTCTAGAGCCCATCCATGTTCTTCCTGCTACATCACATCTGCCCTTGCAGGGTAAACAAAGGATAGGATAGCTTCTTTCCTCAGGATCCTCAGAGTTCCTGCTCCCTTACTTTACAGCAACTTGAGGGATGACTTAGCTGAACCACTTCACCTGAAAATACAGGTGCTACCCACCTGATTCTATTTATTGTGAAGACTAAAAGAGACCATGTATTAAGTCACCTAGCACAGGCCCTCTCACGAGAAGTACAAAATAAAGGAGAGGGGTAAGGAAACTTCTGTTTTTCAATTCTTTAAAGATCTCTCAGCTGTCTTTGCTTTCCCATCTTCCTCAAGGAAGTTCAGAGTTCAAGGATACTAAAATTTTTCTACTTCCAAAGACAATGGGCCTGCTTATCTTAGGATCTCCGAGGGCCTGAGATTTGGAGAAAGCAAGTGCTCTGGACACAGGCCCACCCTCTCATTGAGAAAGATGGAGAGGTCAATGATTGAGTGATCCAAAGAATCTGAGGACATGCTGTCCTGAAAGACTAGAAAAGAACAAGTAGATTAGTCTAGAAAAGATGTTTACCAAATGTAAAAAGATGCTGGGCAAATTTCTCTCTAATAACATGACCAAAAACAACAACAAACTTAGAACTTATGACAGGATAGGCTCTGAGGGGCACTGTCAAGGATGAAGGGCTCCTGCCCCAAATCCTAAAGAGGCAGGAACCCCTAACCTGGAAGAAGCCACGTCCTGCTCTGTAACCGCTAGAATGAGGCTGAACCCTCCCAAGGGAAACAAAGATAAGGCAGAAAGAGCAAGCAAAGGACAGATCACAAAGCCCTGTGACTACAAAGTGATAACTGTTGGTGACATTTTTAGTGTCACAATGATGAAGCTGTTAACACAGCTTGTAATGCACAGACACTCTCCACTCAGGGGATAAGAAAATGTAAAAAAGCGAGCCAGGGCTGAAGGGTACTAACAAAACACCTCACTAGACCCAAAGTCCCATTGCTTGGTGGCTCCCATTTTCTGCAAACTGAGTCCTGGAAGCGGGTGACAAGGCTGGGACAGGGGGTTCTGAAGCGAGCCTCCAAGGAGCCGCTACCGCTGGACTAGCAGGTGAGCCCAAGCAACCCATCTGGGGACATCACTCGCTCTCCAACTGAGCGCCAAGATGATCTCCGAAGGGGCTCGGAGGACGGATCCAGTGCTTCTCGGGGAAGGGGTGAAATGGTCGGGCCTGGCCCGGAAAGGTGCGGGCGCGGTGGGCTCACCTCCGTGGCAGGTTGTGAGGGCTCCCCGGGGTGGGGCTGCGTCACCGGGACCCCCGAGCTGCAGCCCCGGGCAGTGGACCGCACGAGCCGCCCCAGCATCCGGGACACGGGCAGCGCCGCCATGAAGCCTGCCTGAGGGGAGCCTGGGCGGTGGCCGGCCCCGCAGCGAACTAGCCCGGGCCTTGCTGCCCGTGTCCTCTGGGAGGGGGCGGGTTCCGCGCAGCCAATCAGCGAGGGCGCCGCCGCGCGGCCTTCTGGGAGCTGTAGTCCTCTCGCCCCGCCCCTTGCCTGCGCAGGGCAAGCGTTTTTGGGCGGGAGTGTCAACTCCAGGGCAGTGCAAAGGCCGATTTCCTCTAGCCTTCTCCGGTCTGGAACTGAGGAAGTGCTGTGACTGGTGGAAAGCACTATCGTCAGGGTAGGGCTAGGGCCAAGAGAAACAGGCACTCCTTTGGGTGCAGGATTTAGGAGAATGCCAAGAAAACTCTTAAGATAAAATTTCAATGCAGTATTGTGAAAATTCAAAATCAAAGCAACAAAAAAAACCAAAACTCACCAACCGAGAAATATTGAAATTCTACACAAAAATGAGACCGATCTTACGGTTGGAGGACTTGCCTCATTCACTTTGAAGTAGGGTAAAAGAGAAAGGAGACACAGGAAGGACATTAAAATAGGATTTTAATTATCAGAAGTTCTGCATACCCCCTAAGCCAGTCTCTCTTTGAGGCCTGTTACTTCCAAATTCCTGCGACATCTATAAATCTACCAGTGCACTGTTAATTAGTCCCCCAGCAATTCGATTAAGTACTGCCACGTCTTGCTGAACCTGTCATTTAAGGAACTTTCTGGTTCTATTGATAACAAAGATCATGTCATCTTAAGGATCCTGAGATTGACCAGACCACCAGAAACTGGCTTGAGATGGTCAGAGGGATACCATTCATATATACCTTTCCATACCTACTCCTGACCAAGTTTCCTTTAAAAGATCTGGAAAGCTCTCCTCCTCCCAAGGCATCAGTCGCACTCAAGATGGCCCACATTCTTCCTTAAATGTCTATTCCTTGCTTTAACACCAAAAGCGTCTGTTCAGATCTTTCTCATTCTCCCTTGAATTTGTATCTACTTTCTTAAATAATCCTCTGTGTCTTTGGAATGTACTGGAATTCTTTTCTGTCATGTATGCCAAGAACCCTGCAGCTCCTGAGTCAAATACCCCCTTCTCTCTTAGTACTCCTCTGGCCCTTCTTAGGAGACACCTTTTTCATGACATCCCCTCTGCCCCAGCCCAGACTCTGGTTGTAGGACAGTCAGTTCCCTCTTTCAAGGTACCCTTCTCTGATTGTGCCCCAAAGGACTCTAACACTCTTGTCTTCTTGTTTAGAAAAGGTGTCAAAGGGAAGAGGTCAAACAGGAAGAGGAAGGAAGAGGAAGATTGGATGTGGCTTTTGGAATGCTTTCTACACAAACACTATGCTAACTATTGCTGGTATCAGTAGAGTGTTCATTTTGCAAGTGAGGAAACAGGCTTAGAGAGGCTAGGCAACTTTCCTAAGGGCACATACCTGATAGGTGTCAAAACTGGATTTCAAATTAATAATCCAACTCCAACAAGTCTACAGTTAAGAGTCAGTATGTGTCGAAGGGAATAGTGATGGTGTGCCTTTCTGAAAAAACAGTCTAAGATTTTTGGATGGTAATGCATACTTAATGAATTTAAATACTAAGCATTATGCTCAAATCAGTCTATTTCTTACAGCCAACACATAATTGCCATGGGATTGGAAGAATCAAACTATCAGAACAGAATTGTTGCCAGTGTGTATTAGGAAGTGGGGACATGATGCCTAGTCTCAAAGAATTGAGAGATTAATCAGGGAGGAAAGAATAATTGACTTTTACAAATGCAGAGAGGCTATCAGAAAGTTTGGGATGATTTTAGCTTTAGATTTAGGCCAAGTTTCTCACAGTAATACTCAAAGTTCAGACAACACATGGTAGAAGATGTAGTTATGTCCAGATCTGTTTGAAACTAGTGGGATAGGTCTGACAGTATTTTCAAGTGGCCAGAGGACCCATGAAGGACTGTTCAAATGCTGCCCACTGCTGAGCTTAGATGAGTCTGAATTAGTCAGAATTGGGTTGGGAGTGACGACAGCCATATTTAAAAGGCATGATACCAGAACCACCTTCAGGAACATTCTCAACCTCAAGCAAGAAGTCATAACAAAATGACCTTGATACAGTAGCAAATCCCTAGAATTTGGAGGAAGAGAATTTGTTGGTTCTTAATCAGGTCTGTATTAATTTCCTATGGCTGCTATAACAAATTGCCACAAACATGGTAGCTTAAAACAGAATATTCTCTTATAGGTCTGGAGGCTAGAAGTTTGAAATGGGTCTTAATGGAGCAAAACTCAAGATGCTGATGGACTCTAACAGAACCCCCAGACGGAGTGTGTGCTGTTTCAGTTGCCTTTTCCATTGTCTAGAGTCATACTCCCTGGTTCCTGTAGCCCCTCTCTCCTTCAAAAAGTAGCATCTTCTGTGACTGCTTCCCTCACATGACCTGCTTAAACATCTTCATAAGAGACACTAAGGGAAATTTGTCATTGTACTTAGGGATCATTTAGATGAGTCATATGAGTGTTTTTATCATGAACCTTTTTTAAGGTTCAGGGATGGAAGACAATTGGGTGGGGCGGGGGGGACTGGCTATAGGATAATGAGAGAAGTCTCCCAGCTGGCCAGGGATCAGACAGACTACTAGAGTTAATTATAATGTGTTAAATCTTTGAAATGGGTCTTTCAAGACAATCTTATGCCTTCCAAAGACATCCCCCCTTTTTGAGCCCACCTGAATTGCTGCAGCCAGCTGCAAGACGCTTTTCTAGATTCCGCCCTCCTCATCCAAACTGCAATAGGCCCAAGGGAAGGAATAAAATTTCTTTAAAATGCTTTTATCAGTGCATTATAATTATACATATTAGTGAGATTCATTTTGACATTCATACATACAGGTAATATTTGCTCCATTTCAATCCCTAATTCTTTCCCTTTTCCTCCCCTCCCCTCCCTCTATTTCACTGGTCTTCATTTTTCAGTTGGTGCATTATATACATAAAAGTGGAATTCGTTTTGATGTATTCACACAAGCACATAAGCACAATTTGGCTAATTTCATTCTGCAGTTCCTCCCTTTTCCCCTCCCTCTTTCTTCCCCCACAGTTCCCTCTCTCTACTCCACTGTTCTCCCTTCTATTTTTTGAGGATCCCCCCGCCCCGTACACTTTTCTTATTTCTCTCTAGCTTCTGCATATGAGAGAAAATACTTGACCCTGGATTTTGAGACTGGCTTATTTCACTTAGCAAGATGTTCTCCAGTTCCATTAATTTACCAGTAGTTGACATAATTTCATTCTTTATGGCTGAGTAAAACTCCGTTGGGCATATCACATTTTCTTTATCCATTCATCCGTTGACAGGTACCTGGGCAGGTTTTGCAATTTGGCTACCATGAATTGTGCTGCTATAAACATTGACATGCATGTATCACTATAATGTGCTGATTTTAATTCTTTTGGATAAAGAGGAGTGGGATAGCTAGACAAGTGAACTAAACAGGCACTTCTCAAAAGAAATACAAGTGGCCAATAAATATAGGAAAAAATGTTCAAATTCCTAGCAATCAGGGAAATGCAAATCAAAACTACAGATTTCATCTCACTCCAGTTAGAATGGCAATCAAGAACATACATAATAAATGCTGGCAAAAATGTGGGGGAAAAGGTATACTCATACATTGTTGATGGGATTTCAAATTTGCACAAACACTTTGAAAATCAGTATGGAAATTTCTCCATGAACTCTTTTGGTGGTGCTGGGAATTGAACCCAGGGCCTCGTGCCTGTAAGGTAAGCACTTTACCAGCTGAGCTACATCCCTAGCCCTTGAACTCACTTTTTATAGACACTTGGAACTCCAGGGTTGAACAAGACCTTAAAGCTTATTCAGGTTAGTTCGTAAGATGAAATCTCTACAATATAGCAAATTTAGATACCTCTAGTGCTGATAGACTCACTGGCTTCCTGATGTGCCCATCTTAAATGCTTCCCTACCTATAAAATTCTTCTTTGTATTGAGCAAAAATGTACTTCCTCTTGTCGACATATGGCAATTATCGTTAGTACTGATACTTTGGTTACCACGTGAGGGCATAAGATTGCCTTTAGGGACCCATTTCAAAGATTTCACACACTATAACCTTTAGTGTGGTCCCTGCCAAACTAATAGCTATTTCTCTCATTGTCCTACCACCTGTCCCCTCCCCACCTGTCTTCTGTCCCTCACCTCCCAAAATGGATTCATGATTAAATGTTGTAATGACTAGAGACATGGAAATAAATCTTTAAGAACTCAGACTAGAGAAGGGCTTTGATCTGGAGAGTCC
This sequence comes from Geosciurus inauris, assembly GCA_004024805.1. Lineage (NCBI taxonomy): Eukaryota > Metazoa > Chordata > Mammalia > Rodentia > Sciuridae > Geosciurus > Geosciurus inauris. The sequence goes on from PVHX01001424.1 coordinate 171,232, forward strand.
TTGGATGGATGGTGGGGGTGGGGATCTAGAGACCCCTGAAATTGGATGCATAGTATGATTTTTTTGTGGAAAGGAAACTTATCACAGGCTCAAATAGGCCCATGACCCAAGATATGGGGCATCCTGGCCTAGAAATCACCCTTCTGTAATTTCCTCCTGTGTTCCCTACTTTCAGCCCCTGGAGAAGTCTGTATTCCCTCTTTTGTTCAAGAGCTTTCTTCTTTATAATAGCAGCAGTTATTGACAAGCCTTGGAGATACCACCATGGAAATCACTGTAGCACTGTAGTCTATCTCCCCAGTACAACTGAGTTTAAGTCCGAGTTGTGAATTGCAATTTTCAAAAATGATGGCTACAGTAACTCCTACTTTACATATTTTTCTAGAGCTTTGCTGTCCAATAGAACCCTCAAGGATGGAAATATTCTAAGTCCTCGTGTGGCTATTGATATTCAAAATATGACTACTGTGATTGAGGAATAGAATTTTACATTTGAATTAATGTGTCAACAGTCATGTGTGAATACTGTTCACTGCTGCTCTAGAACCTTTCTCCGAAAAGACTATGTATAAATCAATCCTCCCCCAGCATGGGTTTGTAACTTGCTTATAACCAACACAGGACAAAATTCATGCTACATGACTTCTGAATTTAGGTCAGAAAAATAGGATTTAACTTCCACCTCACAACTCCCCTTAGTGATCTTGTCTCTCACTGATTAGGAGATATTTGCTCCTTCTCCCCCCATTCATTCTCTCCCCAGGTGTGTAACATCTCAACTCTCCAAAAAGATCCAGGATGGGCTTACTGATTATTTGTCCATTGTTCCCCAACCCCATAACAGGAGCTTCAGGTATTCAGCCATCTGGATGGACATTTATTCAAGTTCATCCCTATTTTATCACTGGACTCTACTTGCAAATTCAGGCTTTGTCATTAAGCAACAAAATAATTTTAGAAAACATTGCTCCACCCAGTCCTACCGTTTCTCCTTTGGACCTTGTTTAGGATATTCTCCATTTTTTCCCTCCATCTTTCCACCCTGCCCTGGGGACCAGGAAGCTCTACCAACTATAAGAGGGCATTACTCAGGTGCTCCTGGCCACTGGGAGGCAACAGGCAGGAGACAAGGGAGGAAGAAAGAGTAGTATTTATTCCTCCCGATCCTGCTTTGCTCTGCTTCTGGCAATACCTGTGCCTTTCTACAAGAGTAGCTGGTGGTCAAAGACCCTTCTGTTATGTTTCTAACTCTCACTGGGCCAGGCACACCATCTCTAACTCCTTCAGACTGGAGGGTGTGGGATTGACTTTCTTCCTCTGATGGTCACTGGATGCAACATCCCTGCGGGTTCCTTTAACTTTGCCCACATCTCAAAAATGGTCCTTTCAGTCAAATTTCTCTTAAACATTGCAGTTGAGACACTCTAAGTTGCCCAGATTGGACTGGAACACATGATCCTCTGGTCTCAGCCTCTCAAGTAGCTGGGATTCAAGGCACACCCTACTGTGCCTGGCTACCATGTGTTCTTGCTGGTTCCCTGAAAGATTTCTCCTTTCCATTATGTCCATTGTTAACAGTGGCCATTACAACAGTGATAAGTTCATACCTTCTGCATTGTAAGCCTTTCAGGGCTGGTGCCAAATCTATATCTGCAGTCAGAGCACCTGGTATGGCACTTAATGCACTGTAGCCTCTCAGTAAATGCACATTAAATTATGGTCTCCGTATTCTTGGATCGACTATCAGTCAGGATGGGCCAAATTGTACTGTTAACACTTACAGATTTTTGCTATTGAGGAGTTAGGTTATTTTCTCACTTGTGTACATGTCCAGCAAGGGCTACCTGGGGACTGTTTCCCAGTGTCCTCACTCAGGCCCCTAGGCTAATGAGACAGTATCTGTATACAACACAGATGGTTACCAAGAGGGGAAAATGGCAAAGAACAAATGGTTTTAGAGCTTCTTCCTGAAAGTGCCACATATTAAAGATTAAAAATGTGGGGTCTGCTCTGAACCAGAGGCAACACACTCCACATAGCCAAGGGGTCTTTATTCATGGTGGGGGTCTGTGCAGGTGGGCACCCAGGAAAAGGAGAAAGAAGGACAGAGGGGACATGGGGGATGGAATTTATAGGGCCCGCTGTGAATGCGTGGTGGGGTATGGATTGGTCACTTCAAAACTGGTGCCATAGATAAGCATTCGTGGTTTGGCGGTGACCTTTGATGTAGTAACCTGAGCAGCCAGGCTTTGTTCTCTCAGGTGGGAAACCTCTGGGGAACTGCCTCGGCTTTAGAGAGGGGAGGGGCCCAAACGGTATGGGGAGGGCTGCTTTTACCTTACATTCCCCCATTTTTGGTTTTATAAGGATGGGAACAGGGACGACGTGGGCTCTGACTACTTCGTGCAGATTTGGGGCGATGTCTGTTGAGCAGGCTGGGGGATAGGGGAAAGAAGGTAGAGCACCCAGACCCCAAAGGTTAGGGTCTCCCAAGGTGAGAAGTCTAAAAGATGTCTTCTGGTCTTAGCATCACCAGCTGATGGGGCCAGTTTCCCAAGTGTAGGTGTGGAGGCAGGAGCCAGGAATCCTGAAGTACAGTCTCAAACAGTTGTAGGCGAGTCATTGTTCTCCTTGAGAATCTGAAGATCCGTGAGAAGCTGATTAAATGTCTGATTAGAAACCTGCTGGATTTGAGATTGAATGAATTTGAACAGACATGGCAGGGGGAGGCAAATCAGGAAAAGTATACTATACAAGGGAATTTTGAAAAGAAAACCCATGAGCTTATCTCTTTTGGGGTTATTGACATCTGATCAGTCAGATCCTAAAGGTGTTTGATGTTTTCTATCAAACTTGACTTATTTTCATTCAAATGATGAAGGATGTTATTTTTCTTGATTATTCCAGTTTTGTTGATATAGCAGAATTTCTTTCAGGAATAGGCATGTTCCTCCTTTGCCTGCTGTTAGGAGGTCTATGTCTTGATGGTCCTGCAATGAAACTTGGGCAATAGATGTTATCTGTCATTGTAGGGAGGCGAAAGAATTGGCCAATGCCTCTATGGTCACTTGAAGTTGTTTAAGCCTTTGAATAGCAGTTACCGCATAACCAAGTCCTTCTGCCTTCAGCCTGAAGGCAGTGAGTGAGGAGGCAGAGTGAGTCCAACTACTAGTGGTTGGAAGACAGTTTGTCTTGCCCTGAAAGGGAAGTGGTAACAAATCATATTAATTCAGCCTCACTGTATAGAGTTATTTGAGGAACCAAGGTGGAGGGAACACAAAAGGCAAAGGACATATTGAGGCTTAGATTTTTGTTAGGACATAATTGCACTAGAAAAGGAACCTTGGCAGAGCAAAGGTTGGGGAAGAGACTTTAATGATCTGGTGACAGGAAACTGGACCAGAGGAAGTGTACAAAAAAGAGGTACTTCCGCAAAGGCTGGAGGAAGGGGCCCTTGGGGTCAGTTTGAGGTATTGAGAGGAACACCAGTGGGAATCAGTTATTATCCAAACCTGCACAGAGGGAGTAGTCTGAAATGTTATTAACTTTGGGTAAATTGAGAAGCTGAACTGAAGGCCCGGACATATTAGGACCATCCATGAAGAAGGTCTGTTTTAGGAGGGGCAATTGCATCTTAGGATGGGCGATTGTATCTAGTTGGTGTTGGAGTTCTTTTTCTTACTCCTGGATGGTTATGTGAATGAGGGAACACTTTATAAGTTCTCTAGATTCTGATCAATAAATAATCTCTCATTAGGAAGTATAAGGGCTGAGAACTTGTCTTCTCCAGCCTTGTTATGGGGACGAGACATGTAAACATAGTACTTAACTTTTAACATCATAGATGTCTATCTTTAATATGTAGTTAAGCTAGTCTAATATCTGACTTTGTAAAATATCCCTTTTATTGGTATGACTTCTGTTTAGTAGAGATCCCTTTATTTTATTACTTAGGGCTAGAAAATTATATTAGCCAACATTAAGCCTACCTGTGTAGGTTAGGAAGATCAGTAGGCCATAAACTGACTAAAAACCTTTGACTTAGGCATGAATGTAATAACTATCAAGAGAAACTGCCAAAGAATCTTTCCTTTGTAGCCTCCAGTCATATGTATTTTGGAGGGCTAATGTACATATGTTACATTAAACTATTTTTTTTTTCTTTAATGGCCAGGAATGGGTATGTTATGGTTTTGCTAAGTATTTAGGATGAAGCAAGTCCAATTGACTCTTGTTCTTACTAATGTTAAGAGCCATCTGAGTTCACTCTTGGGGAACTTGAGAACAGCTTTCAGCTCTGTTAGTGCCATTTGTGCTAGGATAGGTTGAGGTCTGGCATTGACCATGTGGCTTCCCCGGGAAGCATGAGGGACAGTTCCCTTTTTGAATGACCTTCCTTTTCATAGTATGGCTTGACTGGCTTTTTAATTCTCCAATGGTCTCAGCAATCTCCCTGATCAGGAAGTCCTGCAGCCTAGAGGTATAGTGCCTTTTAGAGAAGTTCCTTCATTTCTTGGATTCAGGCTGACTCAGAGGGCAAGAGCCAAATACTGGTTTTCTTGGTGCTTTAATTTTAGTTTTTAAGTCTTGATCTTAAACACTCAGCAAGCCAGTTTTAGCAGTCTTAAAGTAAGTGTGCTGGGTTTAAATTTTAATGTCTATCCTATAGGTGGTGGCTTATTTATCTTAAAATAATCTGGGTTGCTTGTTCTCAAATTAGTTCCTCTGTAATATGTTAACAGGCAATAGCCATAGAGTTTAAGGAAAATACAAAATAAAATCAACAGGAAAAACATTTATTGTTTTTAATACTGTTTTAAGTTTGTGTAATAGCTTTTTAAAATTTTGGCTGAGTTATACATTATATCTCTGAGATCCTAATGATCTTTACAATGAAATTAATCCTTTGAACATAACTTTAGATGAACTAGAGTCTGGCCTAATTTGAAGCCATTGTAGTAAGCTGGGAGACAGAACTTTAAGATTTTGCAAGGAGCCCTGCCTTACCTGAGATAAAGTCTCTTAGTTTTGAAGTTGATCTTTGTTCTTTAAATATCATTTTAGAAAGTTTACATACATTGTTTTCTGACTTCACATGAATGTTAATATATTACATTTAAAAGATGAATTAAAGAAAGGCTGAGATGGCTTTTTACCTTTTGGTGTGGAAAAATAGTAAAGATTATGTCTTACAATATTAGACTTTAAATAGATTAGGCTCTCATTTACTTAAAGAAACATTTAAATTTTACCCCAGTGTAAAAGTAAGAAAACTATCTTATGGATAACAGGTTTAGTTATAGAAATAAACCCTCAATAAAATTTGCTATCCTTATAAGTCTAAAATTACCATACAACTTCAGTTTGGAGAACATCAGCTTGATGTAGTGCTCTTTTTAAACCTTCTATTTTAAAGACTTGTATACCTGGAAGATATGAACACATTTAATATGAAAATAGGACTGGTAGCACCATACTTGCATTGATGTTTAAACACAGTTACAGTTACATAAACCTTAATTTTTGAAAGTTAGTTTTCCCAAGTGACAAAACCCGACCAATGTAAGAAAGTTATTAAGAGCAGAACATTGTTTTGGATTTTACTCTATCAGTACATTAAACTTTCAATTGAGTAAGCTTGTATTATAGTTAAGTTAGTCATAAACATAAACCTTAGAAATTTACCCTTCATTTAGACTCATTATTTCGATCCTTTTATCACTTACTCTAAACTTTAACATTTACTTTAAATCCTCCTGTTTCTTTTACCATACAAAGACTTTCTTACCCAGAAACATTTCCTTTTTCTTTCCACTAAGTACCATAACTAGAATCCTGTTCACATCCCAAAACAATCCTTGTAAGTTTCTGAATTTAGGCAAATTACTCCATTTTAATAATATCTTATGTTATTTATATTATTTTAAATGAAACAGTAGAAACCTTTAGAAATTTATAAACCTTTGTGTTGAAAGAAAGGACAATTGACTTCAACTTTTAAATTTAAATTAAGTAAGTTTATATTAGCCACATGGTGGCTGTCCCTTTAACCAGCAAGGGTAGCAGCTCTGTAGAGGAGCAGGGAAGTTTCTGTAACAGAATTTTGAAGGTAAGTATCCAAGGAATTCACGACTGACAGGGTAATACAGAGGCAGATGGCAAACCAATGATTTATATAGCTTAGCATCCTAGATAAAGGGCAAACTCAAGTGTCAGCATTGAGGGTGCAGAGCCAAACATGGTCCAAGCAAGTAAAACAAAAATAAACCTTTATGACTTGTTGAATTGGCTTTCAATCTTAAGACAGAATTAGGCTGGGTTAGAGAATTACATTTGTTTACCATTTATGAAAACACAATGTTTAAGCATATAGAATTATACCTGTTGGGCTTTAAATTAAGTAATTTTGTTTTTAAATGGCAACAAAGCAATTTTATATCTTAAAATTTACCATTTATGAAAACATCAGAAATGTTACCCTATGGAATTTAAAGGAATTAAAAGTATTTTGTATTGGATTTAACAGTTAACATTTTATCTAACACACACATTTGAGTACCTAATGTCAGATCTGATTTGCTTATTTTCATTATAAAAAACCAAGACATTAGACAAGCATATCTAATAGAAATTTCTTCAAGGAAAAAATGTTACTGACAATAAGATATATTAGACATTTTATAGACATTAACATTTTATTGTCCTTTGACCACCTAGAAAGACTTGTGAGTTGAGTAATTTTAAAGATGTCTTTATCTTTATCTGTTTACCCAATTTAAATTGAAACTTTTGAATCACATGAATTAAAGGTATTTGGATCCATTTTTAATTTTAGTTTATGAGTGCTCTATATATTGGGTTCACATAAACACATGTAGACAAAGACAGGCAATACACAAAAACAGACAGCATGTAGAAGGCCTCTTGAATTAAAGGTAGGTATACCTTGTAAACTGGTCTCAGTAGAGCGTAAAAATCTTATAGTTGGATAAGATACATCTGATCAGAAGTTTTAACTTTAGCGTGCAGAATTAAAGTTGTAAGTTTAAAATATAAGAGTGAAGAGTCCTAGAAAGAAAAAATGATGGCCATGAACTACTTCAGTAAAGCAACATGAGAAAAAGGGAACAAAAAAATGTGGAGGGGGAGAAGCCTTAAGTCGATTGAAAGATCGTCTTACCTTTTTTCTTTGATTTTAAGCCCCCTATTGGGCTTTTCCTTTGTATTGGAATGTAAACTCCAATTCAGTCTGGCCTGGGGAATTGCTGCGCAGGGCTTTTAACCCTTTTGTCTCCAGTTGGTTTTTAGGCCAGGTTTGGGTATAAAAGTTTATAAAATATCTTCCATGACTTTTGAGGAATGAAGCTAGCCAGATAAAAGAATTTTTCCTTTTTTCTCGGGTTGCAGACTAGTATTAGAGTTGCGGCTTTGTGGCTTTGGAGCTGCCCGAGAGCTGGCGGGGGAGGAGTCATCACAAGGGAATAGTTGGGCTTAATTGCTGTGGGTTGGGACATTGTATTGTGTGTTTTACTTAAGGAAAAGGGGCTAAAGTTTGTCAAGATTTTTTAGAAGACAGCTTGCAAGGGGAAGGGGAAGCTGGAGGTGGAAGGGAGGTGTAATAAGCTGGGAAGGGGGCAGAGGGCTGAGAAACTTGTGTTTGGAGTCTGTTGCATCTAGGAAAGAAAGCGATAGCGGGGGCTTCTCCTCCAAAGTCTGTGGGGAGAAGGGTTCTGGCAGGAGAGATCTGGAGGAATTGGAGAGTGGAAGGAAAAAAGCCTGAATGTAGAGATAGATCCCTGCTCATTCTTTTGATTGCTCATACAAATTGCATAAATCTGAGTAGGCAGGCCAATCTTGGGTACAAAGTTTTATAAGTGTTTTTTGGTTTAATAGCAGGAAGGAGACCAAGAGTGGAAAGATTTTTAAGGCGGCAATGTAAGGGGGAATCTGCTGGGAGGGAAGAGTTTGACCCCATCCTATTACCTGAAATCTACTGCATGACTTCTAGGCATCGCTAGGAAAGCAGATAAGGACCTAAAACAGGCGAGTCAAATTGTCATCTGAGTTACCTGAGTCCATCCTGTCTCAGAGAGGCTATTAGGCCCGGATCAACCTAGCGCCAGGATTTTTGGAGGCCCCTCCCGGAGGGAAAGTTTGATCTGGGCGATAGAGGTGAACAGGGAGGGATCAGGTTACTTTCTAGCCGGCAGAATTTGAGCTAAAAGGAAAGGAGGGAGTGGGGAAAGAAGGTAAAAGAGCCTTGAGGGATGGAGAATCTAAGAAAATGGGGTGGAGATTCTGGAAGCCCACCACAACCATGAAGGTTGTGGTGGAGTGTGGTCTTTCCTTTGGGACAGAGGGCCACCAGATGCCCACAAAGTTGCAATCTCCTTGAAAGGGAAACTCACTGAATGAAGTTCGTGGTGGATGCAGAGAAGTGGTGATAGAATGGGCCAGGCTATTGGAGGTGTGGTTCTGAGTTCAGAAATGAGGAGCCTTTATAGGAGACTTAACCTCTATTCCCGGCTGATGCACCAATAAAAGGTTAAAAATGTGGGGTCCGCTCCGAACCAGAAGCAACACGCTCCACATAGCCAAGGGGTCTTTATTCATGGTGGGGGTCTGTGCAGGTAGGCGCCCAGGAAAAAGGAGAAAAAAGGATAGAGGGGACGTGGGGCATGGAATTTATAGGGCCCGCTATGAATGCGTGGTGGGGTATGGACTGGTCACTTCAAAACTGGTGTGATAGATAAGCATTCGTGGTTTGGCAGTGACCTTTGATGTAGTAACCTGAGCAGCCAGGCTTTGTTCTCTCAGGTGGGAAACCTCTGGGGAACTGCCTCGGCTTTAGAGAGGGGAGGGGGCCCAAATGGTATGGGGAGGGCTGCTTTTACCTTACAATTACTGTTTGAATCATGTCACGGGGCCACATCTAATTGCAAAGGGAAGAGAAATGGAGTTTTCAAAAGAGGAAGCAGATGTTTGCGAGCAGTAAAATCAACTGGCCACAGGAACAAGCTTTCCCTCGCACTCCAATGAGTCGTGCGGGTTTCTGTTCTGCTGGACAACACTTGGGTTTTCTTGTTCCTATCACTCCCATTGCAGGCTGGGACAGCAATGGCAGCTTGGGTCTACGTCATAGTCCTAGAGCCACGACACGTGGGGCTCAGCATTCTCTTGTTTTGAGTCTGTCAGCAAAGTTATCACTTATAAAATCTCTAATTCAGCTGTTTAAGCGCTGGATTCAAGGTCAAAACTATTTTCATAATAATGCTAAGATATTTGCCATTTCCACATTCCTGCTGTTATGACTACACAGGAAAGATTTCCAGGGGCTACAGAATGGGCAATCGCAGACGAGGCTGCATGTGAAAGCAGAGATGTGACTCCAGCTGCCTTCTGCTAGACCACACATTAAAGACATCTGCAAAAATTAAGCAAATGCCATTCCCAGTTTGTTTTGGAAAAAATAGTTTTAATAAAAGCATTCTGTTCATGTGTAATAGGTATTACGGTCATTTTACATAACTTTAAAACTTTCTCAGCTTCAATTTCTACTATGACTATAATATAGTCAATATTAAATGTTTCAAGATACCTATTGCACGATGTGGTAGTTATATATTCTTGAAAATTCCTAAGATTTTAAGGGTTACTACCAAAAAATGCACACAATATGCATTATAGTCATTCCAGCGTATACATATTTCAAGACATGTTGATTAAAATTTAATTGAAAAATGTATATTTATAAACTAAAAAATTTGAGACAAATATACATTTTTCAATTAAATTTTAAACTAAAAAATTTGAGACAAAAAGTTTGATAATTACTGACTTAATACATATTCCTTTGTCCTCTGGACACCCAGGACATCCTAACTGTGGATTTAGTTTTGTGGTACTGTGGATTGAACTCAGGCACGCTCTACCACTGAGCTACCTCCCCAACCCTTTGAGATAGTCTCCTTAAGTTGCCCAGGCTGGCCTCAAGCTTGTGACTCTCCTGCCTCAGCCTCCGAGTAGCTGGGAACATAGGCAATTACCAATGCACCTGGCCTAACAGTTCTTTATAACTGCTATGTGTTTAATAGTTTGGAGGGATGATGTAGACAGTGGAACAAATACATGCCTCTCCTCCATTCCCTGGGATTCTAGAGTGGTTTCCAGCTTGGCTAAGGAGATAATATGGGGGAGGATAGTTTCAGGGGTCCTCCCAAGGTTGAGCAGGTTCAACATGAGCCCCATGCTGGGAAATCCAACTTCTTCCATGTAATGTCTCTGTGCCCCCCACCCCATTTAGGATTCTGATTAGAAATGAAAAACTGACTTCACAACAAACCTGAAGACCAATCATAACACATAAGCAAGTTGTTATTTTTAATGATACTGTTTGGGGGCAAGGGGTCCATCAGTCACTGAAACCATCTATCCACGTGAAAGGAATTGAGGTGATTAGTTCCTTGGGGTTCATCGAAATGGAGTTTTATTATAATTAGGTGATTCCCATAAGGGATCCATGAATTCATTATCATGAATACCTCAGCTCTAATTAGTTTGTGTGCCTAAAATAGGTAGCCACTGAGAACATTAATAGGAAGGATAGGAAGGCAGGGAAATGAGGGAGGAAGACTGAGAAGGTGCAGGGACTGCCAAGGAGAACGGGTCCCAATAGGGCCCGATAAGACAGATCTTCCAGATCTTTCTAGCACCTCCTCTGCAAGCAAGATCAGGTTATACTGTCTAGTCATGTGATTGTTAAAGCTGGTTGGGGTAATTATCCGAGTGAGCATATAAGATCAGATCAAAGGTTAACATTTTGGGAAATACCTCAGCAGCTCCTCCTGCATTTAGAATTGAACTGACCAGAACCTGTGACATGTTCTCCTGGAGCAGCTAGGGAGGGGCAAGCCTTTGTGGATAGGCAGGTGATGAATCAGGAAAAGCTGACTTGGCAGTGGGGAGATCTGCCAGTTCTCACTTGCCACAAGTTAATTGACCCAAGATTAGGCAATGAAGTTCTCTGCTTTCCTCATGTCAAAGGGGAAGCTGCCTGTTTTACCCACTTCATAGTGTGGCAATTGCAAAAATAGAACAAAAACCAACTTGCTGTATTATGAAAATCCAAAATGAAGTATAAAGTTAAGACACTGGTCTAAGGATACATAGCTAGAAGTGGTGAGGCTCGATATTGGAATCCAGGCTTGAATCACTCTGCCTTGCGGTCCTTGTCCCTAATTGCATCCCTGCAAATGGTTTCTTTGTAAAGTCTCTTCCAGTGTCCCTTTGGCTCTCCTATCTTTCCTGTTCTGTACAATATGCTTTTCTACAATGTCACATGATAGTCATGAGGGACAGGAATACCTAAGAACTTTTAGTGCCAAAGCCAAGTGTTGTTAGGTAAACAGTCTATTAATCTAAATGTAAAATATAATCCAACCTATTTTTTTGAAGAATATTTTGGACTTGTGTTCAGTCACTTCAGCTCCATAATTTCTTATATGAAGGCCAAGGGGCTGAGGTAAATTTTTGGAATTTAGAAGTATTTGATTCAATATGTACAATATTCAGAATGACTTTTCAAAACTCAAAGTGGAAGGATGTAGTACTTAGGACAGGGGCTGGGAAGGCCTCCAGTAGTTAAGTGAGGAAGGAAGTTCTCACCAAGTGGGATAGACAATGGTTACACATAACTCACAGCAGAAGGTCATGCCATGCTGCCAGTTGAAGTAGGGAAAAGCTCAGTTTTTAGAAGTAGTTTGGATTCTGGAACTCCACCTGAAGGACTCTGGACTTGGTAATACAAAACTGAGTGAAAGGAATTAAGATAAACTTGTTTCATTATCAAGAAGATTATACACTTTCCTTCTCTAGTTCGAGTTCTCTCCAGGGAAGATCAAGGTCTACAGCTGTATTTCTTTGGTCTTGACCCAGAAGATTTTTTTTCCCCTATGAAGACTGGTGGATGGAGGCAGACCCTGCACTACGAAACACCTTCATGCTAAGTAGTCAGTGCCTTGGGCCATGGGGTTAGCTTGTGCGCATGCCTCCAGAAGGCTGCCCTGCAGGGATGAAATTTATCCTGTGGCTTCTGACTTGGTGCAGTGGGGAGTCCTGGCAAGAGACCAGAGGGAGAAGAGATGTGGGGGCATCAGTCTCATGGTTTTTTCTTTGGGTGGCTGCCCCTAGGTGGCTGCATCTCTCAACTGCTGTCATTGCTTCTGTGTAAGATGGCTCTCTTAGGCCTGTGGCTCAGAGCTGTCCCTGCCAACACAACCTACCTTGGGCCCCAGGCCCCAGCAGCCATCAGAGAGCCCAGGCCAGCAGGGATTGTGAGGGCAGCACGCCCTGGCTGGCCACACACCCTTGGCACTGCCCACTCTATGCCCAAGGAGGTGCAGAAGCTCAAGGGCAAGATCAGGTTCTCATTGGAGCAGCCCCACTGGAGGTTTAGGCATTTGAGTGGAGACCAGTCCACCATTTAAGGAAAACAATGTCCCCAACCTGGAGCTCGGCCCAATCCGATCCCAAATCATCCATGCCTTCTTTAACAGGAACCTGCACAAGGGGCCCAGCAGCCTGACTGATCAGAGCAATTTTGAGGACTTCCTGACCATCGTGTCCTAGTTTGGGCCCATGGACACCACTGTGGGCAAGGAGCAGGTGGAGCTGTCTCAGAAGCTGAGATTTCTCTTCCACATGTGTGACCCAGTGACGGCCGTATCATGCTGGAAGAATATTGCAATGTGAAGTGGTCGAGGAGCTTCTCTCCAGAGGGCCCCACACTGAGAAGGGGTCAGCGTGCTCCATGACAGATGGGGCCACGAAAGAGGCAGCCAAAATCCGATCAGCCGTATGAAGGGATCACCTTTGAGGACTTCCTGAAGATCTGGCAAAGACTGACATTGAGACCAAGAGTCTGCTTTCTTAATATGGAAACCATTGCCCTTTGCCACTGACCCGCTGTCTTACAGATGCCACTGTTTGAGAGAAGATAGCCTTCATGTTGCAACAGCCGAAGCCTGGTGGATGCCTTTTGCTGTGGCTCCTATAAATAACCAGTGCTTACCCAATCATCTTGTGCCTTCCAGGATATGGTATGTGGGACTTGGCTTCTTTAATCTCTAATAATGAAAAAACCCAGAAGGTTTGTTAATGAAGGGGTGGCCCTGTTTCCTCCCTAGGTGCCATTTATGATCCCCTCCCCTTGTTCCTTCAGCCCAGGTGTTGTACATCCTTTGTCCCGAACACAGACACTCAAATGCAATTACTACCTCCAGGATGCCACACTTTCCCTTGGGGGCCCTCTACACCCAGTCCTCACCTTTATCTCACTTTATTAATCTCTCCCAATTTGAGTGTCCTCTGGGCCCTCAGGACTGGCACAAAAGCCAAGATAATTAGGAAATGATAACAGTTGAACCTATCTGTGCCTGAGTTGAGTTTATTTAAATATTACTTCCAAGAGGTAATTTAATAGACAGTTAATGCAGAAGTAGTATCGTTTAAAAATCATTTATTAAGGAATGGTATTATAGAAAATTCATTATGAACTCAACTTTAATATGGATAATTGAGGCCATGCAGTCTTAAATCCTTCCTAGACCAATACAGGCATGGTGTGGTGAGTCTTAGGGGCTCAATGCCATGACTATGGAAGATGTCTGGGGCTGACCCTCTTCCTGCCCTTACAACCAAGCAGGAATAACAGTCCTTGGACCAGGCTGTACTATCCAGGTGACCTGAGGATGGTGTCCTATCTGGGCAGTGTCTCTGACAATCACATTACATTCTTTAGCACAAGATAGATGGAAGCCTGGCTCAGGAGAGGAGGTCTCCACATGAGTACAGATTATGTAGTTACAAAGACTGACCAGGCCTGATGTGCATAAGGGAAGGACTTTGGGAGTGAGGGACCTTCTGGAAGCATAAGTGATTTTTTTTTCCCCCCGAGAGGCTCCATAGGCTAGGGAACTTGAAACTTGCAATCCTCCCAAGGTGGAGGGGTAGGTAGCATAGTGAGTCATTACACGTATTAACTCTGAAGCCAGGTTGCACAGGGTTGGATGCTATCTCTATCACTTACCAGATGTGTGAGAGACAGTATCCTTCCATGCCTCGGTTTCTTCATAGTAAAAGGGGGCAATGGTACCCTTGACCTTTGGAAGTCACGAGAGAGGGAAGGAATCATTGCTTGCTGGTTCATCTTCCTTCCAGGTTTAGTTTAAGTCAAAAAGAAGTCACATGATCTCATGTGTTGAACTGAAAGAAATCAACTACAGAGATGGAGAATGAACTTACAGATGGAGCAGAGAAGAGGAAACAGGCAGATGTAGCTCAAAGGATACAATATATGGAGGATGAACAAGTTTAGAGATTTGATTGCAATATGAGGACTATAGGTAGTAAAATTTTATTAGGCAATTTATAAATAAGATTTTAGGGGTGATAGGTGTAGCTTATCTAGTGTATGTGAGGACCTGGATTCAATACCCAATATTGCCAAAAAAATTTTAAAAGTTGGTTTTAGCTGCTCTTGTCACCTACTCAAGGAATAACTGAAATGATTAATCTGCTTCACTATATTAACAATTTCACTATGTGCATGTTTGAGGTTTATAAGATGTTAGAACACAATTTTTTTTTTAAATGGCTGATAGTCCTAGAATCAGTAATTTCCTGGCTAGGCCTAAAGATCATTGTTTACTTTCAGGACAAGGTTTTCCCCCTGGCATGTGGTTTGCAATCCACAAATGTGGAGAACACTGGTGCAGGTGCATGCAGGAGAAGGGGTTAAGACGTTGGGCTGTTATGATACAGAGCTCAGTCATGGAAAGAAAAAATGTATGGCCTAACAAGGGACTGTGGCCTTTGACCCTCCCTAGCTTCTGCTACTGAGGGTCAAAGGGCAAGCTCTGATAACTTCGACACCTCCCTGCTCTCACCCCTGATTCTGGCCTCCATTTCAGGAACAAAGTGAAGCCGAGTAAAGCTTATCTACAAGTCAATTGGACCAGTCCTATCTGTCGTTCTGCAAGGATCAATCTGCAGTCCCTTCTTTATTACGTTGATATTCTAGCCCATGTGTCTTTGAGGAGCGTTTCCAAAGGCCCCTTCCACAACCTTTGCCTTGTGACTTAGAGAAGTAACAAAGGGGTCCTAGGTCGGGTTGATGCAGCATGTACCCAGCTAACACCCTACCCCTGGCCCTCTGGAGTTCATGGAGGGTGATGGCTCCACAGCATGGCTGGCTCTTGTACCCTGAGCTCTAAGGGTTTTCTTCCATTCAAAAACTTGCTTTGTAAGCACAAGGTACTGGGCGTTGGTGGAGAGCATGTGTCAGAGGCAGCCTACAATCAATAAGGCATGGCAGTTGGTGGGTGCATGGTACAGTTTCTCTGGAGTCTTAATTTTTTTGGGCCCCCTAAGTATAAAGCATGGTGCTCAGTGCCTTCTTGCTGCCTTTTCCCTACCTCCCTCATCTACTCCCCCTGTCCTTCTAGCATTCCCCTCCCACACAAAGGAGCAGGACTCAAGTACCTGTCTAGGATCTGCTTTTGGGGAAATCCCAATTAGGACAGTTTACACTTGCACTCTCACCTCCTGTTTACTCTTCTACCCATTCTGAAGGGAGAAGAAACTCCAACTCACAAGGCTATCAAGTCCAATGACATTGTTCTATCCTACTTGATCTCTTGGTAGCAGTTGACTAACCATTTCCTCCTGCTAAACACGTTCCTCCCTTTGCTTCTGAGACGTTTCTTCCCTAGTTTTCTTACCAAGATTTCTGTCATAATCTCAAAGATGCCCTCCTCCACTTCTACCCTTAAGTGTCCATGGCCCCCAAAACTTCACCATAACCCTCTTCCATTCTCGCCTCCTGCACTTGCTGAAAGGTCCCACCAACTTCAGTGGCTGTGATGAATGCCAATGATGCTTCTATCCATGTCTTCCACTCAGACCTGTTTTGAGCTCCTCCTCCTCCATTGAACTGCTAAATGAGGTACAAATCCAGGGCAGTCCATGGTTTCTCGTTCAAATACACACAGCAGCTGAAGTCTTTGTGCTAAGGCATTCCTATCAAGAAATTATGCAGGAGGATGGAACAATGAGGCGGCAGGATTGAGCACACTTATGGACTGTTTTTGATAAGCACTCTGAAATCAAAAGGTAAAGGTACGACAAGCCCAGTTTCTAAAACCATGGAGGGGAAAGACTTGGAATCTGAATCTGTCTTCCTCCTAAACACTTCAAGTTATCAGGAAAGTAACCTGATGGAGTTCCTGCTAGATGACTTGCGTTTCCTCCTCGAGGGGAAGACCAAATCATTTGCTGGGGGTGTAGTCAAAACGGGGATTCGAGGATGGAAATAAGATTTTGGAATGGGTTATCAGTTAGGGTTTAAGCAGTAGAAAGCTTAAATTGATTTTAGAAAAGCAATTAGCTGATACTTTTGAGAGCTGAAGGCAGACCTCGGTGTAGACAAAGTGGATGACATCCTGAGCTCGTGGATCAGACTCTGCTACCTGTGATTCTCTTGTCCTGTCCAGATCTATGAGTTTCAGCAGCTGTAGACATCACACCCACACTGTGACACCCAGAGGGAGAGTGTCCCCTAGAGATCCTGGAGAAGACACTTGTTTCTCAGAAACTCCTACATGTCTTGTCTCATGGCCTGACTGAGTGATGTCCTCTTCCTAGTTGATGCACATGATGCACTGTTCACTGCAGCCATGGAAACAGGAAAGCCCATCAGTGCCCAGTACCCAAACCTGCCCAAACAGCCTCATTAAGGAGAGAGGGCACTTCCTTGAAGGAAAATCTGGGTGTCAGTGGGAGGGAAAGGGAGGGGAGAGTAATTGCTAAAAGTCAACCAACAGATGTCCACACTCAGATCTGAGTAACACATAATCAGCATATTCAGAAGATTTGCTGAGGTGTGATCATGAAGCAAATATTCTGATGAGCACGCAAGAAGAATCTGTGGTGGTTGCGGGCCTCCTTGCTTTATGATCAGCTCCAGCTGTCCCCATAGGCAGTGATGGGGGTGCAGAGTGAGATTAGATTGATCCAAAGTTGGAGACTTTCCAGGTACACGCTCTAAGGAGAGCTGGGCAAGAGTCAAGTTGAGGGTAATAGAGTGTTTGAAGTGATGGAAGGAGAATTTGGAAGGGAGCTGATAAAGTGGAGTGGGCTCAGACTGTTCGGATGAGCTCAGATGGCTGATGGGGAGGCAGACACACCTGGGTGCATACACATGAGCCAGCAGGCCAGGCACAGTGCGCTCACAAGCAAGAGAAAGCAAATAAGATGGGAAATATACTACCAGAATAAAACTCAGGGACACAGTGATGGAAAGAGGTTCCCTGATTTCCATTTTCTATACAAAGACATTGCCATGTGTGGCAACTTATAGAGGGCTTGATAACAAATGAACATAAGAGTCCGTACCAGCCTCAAATCTGAGATATTCCCTCATTTTCCCTGCTTGAGCATCATTTCCCTCAGATGTCAGTCCAGCTGGGCTCTTTGGGCCCAACAGCTACTGGGGGCTACTGGATATCTACCCTCTTGCTTTTAAAATAGAATCCTAGTAATTGAGACTTTAGTTTTCCTTCAGCCAGGAGATCTGAAAAGGGTTTGGTTATTTTGCCCTTTTTTGTCCTAAGAACCAAGGTGGTCTGACACATCTTTGGAAGAAAATGGAATGGGATGTAGAAATAGACATGTTCTAAGCGCTCGCTTTATAGTCACATTCTTACTCCAGGCTCAGGACAAGTACAAAATTTCTATATAATAAGTAAAAGGAATGTAAAGTCCTAGGTTGAAGGATTTGCTCATCTACTTACATGCTTGATGAATTCAATAATTTAAATCAGCCAAGCCTCAGTTTCTACATATGTATAAAGAGTAATAATTTTCCCAATGAGATCCAAACAGAAAACTTCTGTATTATAAATAAAAATTGAGATGGACTATAAGGCCTCTTTGTAAGTATCTTAGGCTTGGCAGGCCATGTGGTCTGCATTAAAACAACTGAATCTGGTTTTGGAGCATTTAAGTAGTCCCAGTTAATACCTTAAGCAAAAACATGACTTTCCATAAATTTAGATTAAAAAAAATATGTGGCAGAGAAGGATTTGACCCACTAAAATACAGAGGGTTATGGGGAGGATCATGTAGCCAGGGTTCCTAGAGTCCCTTTTACACAACTTCGGCCACAAATGGGACTAACTTCTATGGGCTAAGCTGACCTCTGACTTGTCTCTGGTAGGGTCAGTGGATGTTTCAAAGATGCTAAAAGAGCAGACAATTTCCCTTGTTCATCTTCCGCACGCCTATCTTCATGTGATGTTAGTGAGCAAGACCTACCCTGCCAGGTGAGATTCTCCACCCTGCCAGTTCCTCCCAGGTGAGTTTAGATGCCTGCGTTACTTGTACTCCTGGATGGTAGCATCTTGAGCCTTCAGAAATCACAAATTACACAATATGTATAGAAAACAGGGCAAGGGGCTGGGATTGTGGTTCAGTGGTAGAGTGCTTGCCTTGCATACACGAGGTACTGGGTTCGATCCTCAGCACCACATAAAGATATTGTGTCCATCTACAACTAAAAAAAAATTAAAAACAGGGCAAGTCTTGTTAACATACTATAGGATTATAAAAAACAAGTGAACAGAAACTTGTGCTCTGCTTAGGACCCATGTAGTGGGGACAGACATTTAACCTCCGCATATGGTAGCATTAAGACTGACATGAAATACAAGCTACTGTAATTGATAAAGCAATACATACAGAAGGCTGACAGCTTATCTTTCAATTATATCATGGCTGGTGCCATGGGGTAGAGGGGTAGAACCTGTTCCAGGCAACCACTCAGGGATTCAATTTTCATGTGATTCCATCATCTTTCAGGAATTTATATTTTTCTGTATTTAGGCAGAGTGGGAAAAGGGTGGGAAGAGGAAGGAGGTATAGAGGGTTGTGTAGGGAGATTTGCCTACATAGGACAAAGTCACTTCCATCTGTCAGCACATGGCCAACCTGGTGTGCAAATAAGATTGTCTAGACCCACAGTGTGACTACATTTCACAAAGGCAGGTTTGTCGAATCTCCGAAGATCAAAGGTTGTACATTTTCTCTCATATGTAGAGACTAGAGAGAAAAAAAGGTAAAAAGGAAGCTTGGTGGAGGAGATTCTCATGAAAATGAAAGATCAATAGGAGAAAGGAAAGGGATGAGGGGGTGGGAGGAGGGGAGTTGGGGGAGGTGCTGGGGAGTGATTGACATCATATGGTTTTACTGTGTGCATGTACAAATATATCAAATTCCACCATTATGTGCAACTATAATGCACCAATAAAAAATATGGGGAAAAAAGCAGTCTTGTTGAACATACGGGCAGACTGCCACAGTGGGGACGTGTTACAGAACAGGCAGGATGCTCTACTGAGAATTGTTGCCCAGTGGACCACTGATGCTATTTCTGCTGAAATGCAATTCTCCATGGGCTTCATCATTGCAGCAGAGGTTCCTTTTCATGAATGTCTGTACTAAAAATGGTCTTGGGAGTTTGCTGTTCAGGATAATGAAGATAATTTCTCAGTGGGGCAGTGGTTAGGCAGGCTTCTCTGCAACCCCTTTAAAGATTCAGGTTTCTGAAGGTCAAGGCTTCCTGGGTGTCAAACCTGTTGTATGCTCAGCTTCTGTGACCAGCTTCTCTGCCCCGTGGCATTGGTAGGCATCAGGAGCAGCTCAAACACTGAACTCCTGCTATCTGCTATAAGTAATAGTGTCCTTTCTCTCTTGCCCTAGCCTTGTGCCTCTTGGCAGCATCCATGAAACTGTCAGGCTAACTTCTTAGCTTGTAAATAAGGTGAAACTTCCGATCTTTCGGTTTGAGTTACCCATTTAGATTTTTTATGGTCAAACCTAATAGATGTCTAGCCAACCCTTTTAGCCTATGGGATCCCAAATGGTAGACTTGCTTTGGGCTTAAGTTGAAACCCCTTGCTTCAGCTAAATGAGATGGAAGGTAATGGTATAAATTTTGAACTCCCCAAGTACATGTAACCTAATCTGAGAACCTCTAAATGATGTAATTCTAGTATTTACATCATAGTCTACAAATAAGCAATGTGGTCACAGTAAAGATTACAAGATCTCATTGAATCTACCACCAGAGTAAAAGGTGCTATTTTAGGTGTTATTGAGAATGAAAAAAAGCTACCAATTGTGACTAAATGTTCTGTTATTTTATTGTATATTCACTGAAAGAGCTCTTTATATATAAGGCACTGAAAAAAGGAAAATACTACCAAATAAAGTATGACAAAAATGTTCTCTTGCTATTGTGATTTTTAATTGTATACTATTAAGAACTCTTTTGTCCTTAAGACAGACATAATGTGTACACAAGGTTGGCATACAGAAGAGAAAACTATTGCTATTCAACATTATACCGGAGAGTCTAGCCAGCACAGTAAGAAAAAAGAGTCATACAAATTAGAGGGGAAGAAAAACCATTGGCAGACTATTTACATAGACAGTTCTAAAGAACATAAAAGCTACTGTTAAGTTTGTCCTGGTTACAGAATAGAAGGTGAACAATTACTGTCCATGGCATTTCTTTCCAAATACATATCACCAAAAATCCCATGAAGTATTTGGAGAGAAATCAAATAGAACATGTAGAACATGTTTATGCTTACAACTGTAAAATTAAAGACCTAAATAAAGGGAGATCTAGACTGTTCATAGATCGGAAGATTCAATATTGTTAAGATGTCTTTTTTCCAAATTGATCTTTCAACAGAATCCCTAAATACCTAGCAGCTTTTTAGACACAGAAGAGCCAAGTCTGAAATTTATAAAGAGAAACAAAAATAGAAGAGTTTTGGAAAACAAGAACAAAGTTGGAAGACACACTCCTTGATTTCTGGATTTACTTTAAACCTCCAGCAATTGAGATAGCATGGACCAGTAAGAGAATAGAGAAATAGATCAATGGAACAGAATAGGAAATAGACCCACACTTACATGGTCAATTGATTTTCAATAAAGGGACACTTTAACAGTAATGAAAGAATTGGACATTAACCCATCCCTTGTACCATACAGGAATTAAATACAGATGGACTATCAGCCTAGTCATAAATATCAAATCCCATAAAACTACAGGAAAACTGGAGAAAATCTTTGTGACCTTGGGTTTGGCAGAGGTTTCATAGATACAACACAAAAAATATGCCCATAAAAGAAACAACCTGACAGGTTGGACTTTGTAAAATGTAAGTATTCTGTTCCTTGAAAGACATCTTAAGAAAATGAAAAAACAGAATGAGATGCCATTTGCACAGTACATATCTGATAAAGGATACCCAGAATATAGAAAGGACTTTAACTAAATAACAGCAATATAAACCCAGTAAAAAAAATGATTTGGAAATTCCAAAGATACATGGGTAGCAAAGAAACTGATTAAAAAGGTGTTCAGCATGATTAGTTCAGAAAAGCAAGTTAATCACAAAGATGGGAGTCGGGAGAGGAAGAGGGTGGATAACTTGTACCAACATACAGCTTTATAGGAATAAGTGCTGGTGTTCTGCAGCATATTGGGATGACTAATTCACAACTTATTTTATAAATAACTAGAAGAGAGGAGCTTGATTCCAAACAAAATGAGATAGAAGGGGCTGGGGATATAGTTCAGTTGGTAGAGTGCTTGCCTTGCATGCACAAAGCCCTAGGTTCAATCTGCAGCACCACAAAGATGTTAATCAGTACACATTGTACATATGTATTGAATTACTCTAGCCCATAAATATGTACAACCATTACCTACTAATCACAAATGTTAAAAAATGCTAACTACCCTAATTTGATCAATGCATGCATATGATGTATAATGAACGACCACACCGTATCCTACAAATATGTATATTAAAATAGGAACACCATGTAAAACCACTACAAACTAATGGCTTTTTTTTAAAGCTGACCATACCAAGAGCTGGTGAGGTTTTAGAGTACCTGGAATTTTCATTCATCGCTGGTGGGAATTTAAAATGGTGCAGACACTTTGGAAAACAGCTTAGCAATTTCTTAAAAAGTTCAAACTGCATTTACCACATGGCCCAGAAATCCTACTCCTAAGTATGCCCATGAGAAAGGAAACTACATATTCACACAAAAACCTATGCCAGAACATTTATAAATATTCATAATTGCCAGAAACTAGAAATAATCCCAATGTTCTATGGTGAATGGGTAAATAAATCATGGTATAGCTCTACTATAAAATACCAAGAAATGAACCAATGATAAATGCAAAGAACAATCTAGGTGATAGAAGTCAGGCTCAAAAGGCTGCATGATTGTCATGGTTTGGGTTTGGAATGTGCCCCAAAGATCATGTATTGAGGGTATGGTCCTCCTTACAGCAATATTGAGGAAGGGCTTTTAGGCAATAATTTGATCACAATGTTTCCAACCTCAGCGGATGATCCATGGACAACTACATGTCCTACTAGTTGAGGCACTAGTTGAAGTAGGTTTCTGAGGCCATGTTCAAGAAGATTCATTTTCCCTGGCCTCCCTCTCTGCCTCCTGGCTGCCACAGCCTTCCACCGTGATGTTTCTGCCTTGGAAACAGCCGACCAGACTCGACCTCTGATGCCATGAGCCTAGATAAATCTTCCCTCTTCCTTGTGAGGTAACTTGGTTACATTAACAAAAAGCTAACAATGAAAAAAGAAGATAGATGTGTGTGGGTAGGGGAGTGACTACAAGGACATAGGCAAACTTACAAATTTCTATAAATTGTGAAAATGTATGGTCACAGATCCACCGTGAAAATGTATCTAAAATGGGTGAACTTCACTCTATAAACATTAAGTGTATCACAGTATAATTTATGAAGATGTAAGCCATTACTAAAATTTTCCCATAGAACCCAAGTTCTTGGAATTCCCAGGGGGAGCTGATGCTGGTTTTTGCAGAGTCTGGCATCCTCTGGGCTACCAAGACCCTTGGTGATATTCTTAAGAGTTCTCCATTATTGCCTCTGGATTTTTCTGCCAAAGCTTCTGATGCTCATTCTATAAATTGATGCACTCTATTGATCTAAAAGATGTCAAAACATTTGCCGACAACACTCATTTCTGATGACGTGCTGGACAAGCCCTCAGTGCTTCAGTCAACAGCCACTTAAAGACCATTTGAAAGCTCTGGTATCTAAGTGTGAGAAAGGGTAACAACTGCACCATAGTGGCCTCCTGGCCAGCAGGGATTGGCCAAGTCTGTCCACTTCAGAGCTATTAAAATGTGAAAAATGCTCATCCTCAAAATGAGATATCGTTGTTGGGGGAAGCTAGGTTCCAAATGCCCTTTTGAAAGTCTTGTGGAGGAAAGTGACATGATAGAATAACTAGTGTTTGAAATTGAAAAGGTAGTTACTCTGTATACAATTATTTTAGGTAACAAGTTTATCTGGCATGAAATCCAAAATGTAAAAATACAGGCAAAATTAAGTTTCCTCTTACTCCTGACCCATAGTGACCAAGTGCCCCTCCCTGGGGTGAGGGGGTGGGGATCTACTGTTTATTCTGGACACAAGGCAGAGATGAAAGGAGGAGCAGCAAAAGGCCATATGTCATCTAGGATGAAATGACAGTGGGCCAGGGGAGGGGCAAGAAATTCAGAGTAGGGGAGTCTGCTTTTATTTGTAGCTAATACAGTTCTCCAATCTAAAAAAGTGACTTAAGGAAAAAAAAAATTGATATTTTTTCCTCACACAAAGGAAGTCTGGGTGGGTTTGGCATGGCTGATGTAGTTGTTCTGTTAAACCTACTCAGGCTTTTACTATGTTTCTGCTATACCATCCTTAGCATGTTGCTTTCACCTACAAGTTTGCCTCAAGGTTGCAAAATGATTACTGTCCCGAGCATCACATCCAAGCACCCAAGGAGAAGAGGAAGCACAGAAGCATGTGTGCCATCTCCCATATGTCCTAATGCAAATGAACTCTGTCCTTCTGTTTGCTGCCTGGGATGGTCTATATCAGTGGTCTTACCATTGATTCTGATGGGTTCAGCCAATAGAGATCTGTGAGAAGAGCCTAGACTTCAGGAAGATAATCCTCATCCTACAAAACCATCTCTTGTTGGTTGACATGAGGGACTCTTTCCTTACTGGTTGAGCATTCTAATCCTATGCTATTCCACATATTGTTAATTGTTTATGTACGAATTCCAAGTTATACTTAATAGCTAAGAGATGAGCGGTGGGAACATCAGGTTAAGGGGATAATTCTATGAACTGGGCCCACTGTGCTGACCCCTACATGCTTTCTTTTAAAAGCCAATTTACCTGCAGCCCTGCCTGGCTTAAGTCAATAAGGTATGCTACATTTCCCAGCTAACAAACTTATCTGCAGGAGAAATACAGGCCCAAAGATGCCTCTATGCTGATTAGAAGAACATGTTACCCTGTTACCCTAAGAGGGGCTTTTGAAAGCCTTACAAAGACCAGATTCCAGTACTCAGGGGGACTGCATAATTAGAAGCAAAGCCCCAACCACAATGTGTAAGAACAAGTTTCAGTTAGAACCAGTCAGCATGGATGAAGGCGACGCAGTTACTGTGGATGTTTTTAACATAATAACCAGATCTCCCCTCCATGGGGTAAGACCATGTGTAGTGAGAGCTTGAAAGTCTGATGCAGTCCTGCTGTTAAATGTCAAGAGGTAGATGTGGGCAAGACTCTGGAAACTTCCCTGCTATCCCCAGTAGAACAGGAGAGCAGGAGAGGAATGCCATCCCTCTTCCCTTGAAAGAACTCGTTCTCCCATGAGAGTGACCTATTGTACTTTTTCCTTATCTTCTAACAAACTTGTGCCTGTTATGTGCAACTCATCTCAAATCCTTGTGTGGTTGCAAGAACCGGCGACTGAGGGCATCTACGGTTGCTTTGGCTCCACAGATGGCCTTGCTCTACAACATACCGACTTCAGAACGCCATCTGGCAGGAACACCAAGGCAGACCTATTCCTGGGAGACATGGGACTCTTGTCAGCCCACTTTGGCTCAAAGAGAATACAGCAGCTTTGCTAACTATTACAACATTTCCTTTTGTTTCTCCTTTACTCAGACTAGGGTAGGTCTAAAGAGCCTCCAGCCTTTCCCAACTTTTCTCTTATTTTCTTTTCTAGTCATTTTCTTAAATAAAACCCTTAGACTTTTTTCTGATCTTGGCACCTATATTTTGGAGGACCCAGACTAATACAGTGTGGATTGTAATAGAACTCATCTCAGTTGTTGAAAGGATACATGAGTTAATTCAACTAATATGCTTATGATAGTGCCCGACAAATGGTAATACCTCAATCCATTTTAGTTATTCCTACTACTAAAGACAGACCTTGTGTTCCATTTCTAGCATTATAGTAGATTAAGTAATCCAAAACTTCTATTAAAAATGCCATTAAGTATGATTAAATATAAAAAAGTCTAAATGCATGGCTGAGTTATAATATAAATCCTAGGGACCAAAATGGAGAGTGAAAACCTGGAGCACTAGTCTTGCACTTTTCTGCAGCTGTCCTTAGAGAGATTGTCTGCTTCAGAGGCCCCCATGAAGCTGAGAGCTATCAAAGAACTTCTTCAGGAAAAAGGTAGGAACCAAAACCAAAATTATACCATCAGCAAAGAGGGATATCAAGGAAGCCTGCTGGTCTTCACTTGTATCTGGACAAAGACAGAGGATGCCTGGAGACACCCGCTTTCCGTGAAGGCAGCAAAGTTTGGCATTTACTTTTTGTGTGACTAAGAACCCCTAAGCTGGTAATATCTGTGACAAAGTGAATGCAAATCCTCTCTGGGAGGCACAAAACCTCAGCTCAGGATTTCCAGGGTTCTCTGCAATACAGCTCTGAAGATAAACTTATAATCCAAAATCACAGAACATACAAGGAAATGAATCCACCAGGAGTAAGAATCAGTAACGCGAAGAGCAAGGCTAGGTTGTCAATAAGGACAATTATTTTTCTAAAAATTTAGTCTGATTAGTAGCTATATTAAGTTTTATAAAACATAAGAGATCAAGTTTCTCAAAAAGAATCAGGTGTGTCTTAAAGACTTTTAGCCAAGGTTCTACATAGAACAGAGCCTGAGGCAGGGATTAAGATGCTGATGTTCTCTTTCTCACCTTCATCTTACTGGGCTTGAAACTCCTGGGTAGAATAAAAGGGCAAGGAGGACAAGGATGTGAAGCAACGCACCGTCATGTGTCACTGTACCAGCCAGTTTGAGAAGTCATGAAACAGCTGGTCACTTAGGCATGAAAAGTTTTCAAAAAGAACCACCGTCTCTGGTTAGAAAAGGGGCAATTTATCTGTTTAGCTCCCTCCTGTTCCACATTTCCCGTTGTGCAAATGACTCCATGCATAGCTGACCTATAAATGTCGGCTTATTCATCCTATGCCACTCAGAAAACCAGATCCTATTCCCAGAAGTGGAGGAGCAACGTGGTGCAGACAGGCGCATCCTGCGAAGACCATGTCATTTAAGGCCTCCAGCCAGTCTAGGAAGCTTGATCAGCAAAATCAAGAGTGCCTGCTCACTCTAGTGAGTTTTGGAGGTAGGATGGATTTTGAGAAAAGGCAGTTTGAGGACATGCACAAAGTTTGATAAACCATTGAAGTTAAGAAAAATTTCCCTGTGGATAGATGAATCAGATTCAGATAAACATGGCATTGAGAATGGGAAGAGAACTTTTAAGTTCTGTGTTATAATCTGGGTAAGGAAACAGGAAGGACAGTGAAGTAGTTCCATTACATCCAGGGATAATGTCAGAAGGTACAGTGGGCAAGAATCAGATTATAGTATTGATAAAGGATATGGGTCCTTAGATGTGGCTTGTGACATTTGATGTTCAAGGGCATCTTTTAAGCATAGGGAAGATCACTTGTTTGGGTTTGACTTAAATTTTATTAAAATCAGATTTTTAAGATGCAGATTTTCTTAGTTCCTAATTTCATCTCAAATTTTATTATGTGATTTAAAACCCAGTAAATTTTATATAAGTTATTTTCAGAGAGCCTTTATTATAAAGTGGACTGATTAAGGGGATTTGATTTTGATTAATGTTAAGTCAACTTGAGTTGAACAGACTAATTACCCTTCAACACTTTAAAAAACATTTGTAAATTTAGTATATTCAATCTCTCTTTACAAAGTTAAAATGTCTAAACTCAAACTTATGACTCATGAAACTATCTTTCCCATGTTATTAAGCAACTCTTTAATAAGTTCCCTTAACCATTTTAACAGTGATTATAAATTTAATCACTTTGTCTTATATCATTCAACTTCAAACCAAGCATATATTTAATTTGGAATCACAGGCCAATCTGTCATTTACTTTAACATGCCAAATTCAATTATATTTTATAAGCATTTTAAATACCCAACATTGCAGAGATTATCTTGACATGGGTTTGATATACTTGATAGTTTCTATAGTTCTGGGGTTAAGAGATACTTAACCCATTAAGCTTTACTGTAACTTCAGGTTATTTAGACAATAATTCACAATGACAATATGATTTCACCAGAAGCTGGTTGGAGTTTCTTACTGGATAGAGATTTGGTACAGGGCTGTCAGGCCTAGAGCTTCCCATATCCAAAGAGATTCTTCCCAAACCCACTGTAGTTTTTGACATGTCTAAATTATAGACCCCCTAGCACATCCTCAAGATAGAATTCAGACAGGAGACATCAACTCAATCTCATAACGTTGTAAAATTCAGATGCCTCAAATCAGGTAATCAAAACTTAAAAAATCTTCAACTTTCAACTAACTTTCAACTAGGTTTTTGCCCTCACTAACTTCATTGACTAAACTATATTTTCCCAAAAAACCTATTAGAATCCCAGCAGACCTTGTTCTTTGGCTACATATACATTTAGACACTGTGCAGAACAAACATAAGGAATAAAATCTTAACCAGAAAAGTGACAGATTACTAAATTGGAATGATAAATAGCAGACCTCTAAACAACACCTAAGTGCTAAGAATAATGAACCTATACAATTTTATACCCAGTCAAGCTATCATTTGGGAATAAGAACAAAAGTTTTCAGAAACCAGACTAAATTTACTAGGCTCTTACTGGGGAAAGAACAAAATAAAACCAAAATTGCTGAACTACATAGATCCTCTATGCAAACTCTTGCTATTTGCTGTCTGCATCTCAGGAATGAAATGGATTTGCAATAACATGTTACACATTTCTATCTTAATATCCAAACACATCCAATCCAGGGAATCAAAAGTTTATGAGGTGAGGAAAATTTATACTGAAGATCAAAAGAAATGAAACTCAAGGAATGGTAAGGAAATTAATTTGAGTCTATGACCATTGATTATTTAAAAAAAAAATCAATACTCTTTGAAAGTTTATGAAAAGTAGAAATAAAATGTATACTGACAAGCATGAAAAGTTGAATGGATGATCAGAGTGAAATGTTCAAGGCTTTGGCAGTGAGCAAAGGAGATTAGGAATATTGATGGCAGAAGATACTGTTGATACTGCCCTCAGATCCTCTCAGCCTGCCCAAGTTCACTGACAGTTGTAGAAATTTTCATCAAGCTGACAGCTACTGTTTGTATTTGACTCTATGAAGGATTCCTTTCTCTACCATCAAAACTTGCTCTGCCTTAAGCAGATGCAGCCTAGAAAGTTTGGGGGAGTACTTTCAACCAATGGAGTAATTAATAACTAAATGTTCCAACTTTCTTATCCCCTCCTGGGGAAATCGTTAGGCACATTGTTTTTGATCATACTGGGGTTTGTGCCCCAGTTACCTCCAGGAGTAACCTGCTCACCAGTGCTCATTGGGTCGGTTCTGTTTCACCTTCCCGTTGCTTCGTTTGTGCTTCCTGACATCACTTTCCAAATGCTAGTTCCACAGTTCTTGTTTAAAGGGCAGGTTTTGGAAGAATCCAAATGAAATACTCATTAGCTTTAAAATTTAATTCAAGCATGCCTGCTACAACTTTAAGAACAATTACTAAAATGGATAGAATGTAACTTCCAAACAACTTATTTGGGGCTTTTTAACTCCTAAACTTGAGAAAGCAGTGAAAGGGAAGATAAACATAAGGGTAGATATTATATTTCAGACTGAAATGACAATATACCTAAATTTTCATGCTCTTAAGAAAAAAGCTACTAATTACATGAATGATAAGCATTCTAATTTGAAAGATATTAAAATGTGTCTTATAATTGATGAAATTTGGTGACAAATATTCTAGAAATCTATTTAATAATCATAATTAATACCAAGGGGCTAAGTCATTTAAAATATCAGATTGTCTAATTGGATTATATTTAAAAGATTAGCTGTATGCTGTTCATAAGTGATTACTTCAAGCAAAGAACACAAAGGTCACACATAAAATGGAAAAAAGATAATACTAGGCAAATACTAACGGAAACAAAGCAAGTGTAGCTTTCAAAATGACATTTCTAAAGAGTCTTCAGAGAGTTTTTTGTGTAAGGTTTACTTCAGAATAAAATTTCAACTCATAAGATATGACATTTCTAAATACTTAAGTCTCAAAATACAGCAAAACAAAACGGGAAAATGTCAATTATCTGCAACAGAAGTTTTGTAAACATACTTAAGTTAATAGATCAATAAGAGATAAATCATTGGAAGATGTTAATAACTGATAAAATGAACATTGAAACAAATTTTAAAATATAAACCTTATTCAAATATGGAAGATTTATGAAAGTTAGCCACATATAAAGCTACAAATCATGAATACTGAAATATACAGATTATCTGACTAAAGTACAATTACATTAGAAAGCAGAGTGAAAATATAAAAACACATTAATTTTGAAACATTGCTAAGTTGTTTGGGGGTCAAAGGTGATATTTTAAGGAACCTTAGGAATCATCTCAAATGAAAATTTACATATCAAAATTCATGAGGTATAGCTCAAGCAGTACTTGTAGAGAAATTTACAGCCTCATGCTTACAGTCTGAATATTTGAGTTCATTTAACTCCAACTAGAATGAGAACAGAGTCCAAACAAATTAAGAATAAAGATAAGATCAACAATTGTGATAGATTGCATTAGCAGACTCAGTTCTTCACTGTTATAGGATTACTTTATACATCTGCACCTTTGACCCACATAGATGCCACATGGAGGTACTGCAGAGGTCTCAGGTGGAGTACAGTAGTTTCTTGCTCCACTGAACAGGGTGGGAGTCAACAGAATCCTGGTAACTGAGAGGAGCAGGGGACTTGACAGACATGTGCTTGTGCAGTTCAGCGTGGTCTCTTGTGGGTCTGCTGCTCACCAAGAGAAGACCATGCCCCAAGTCCAAGGAGGAAAAGACCTAAACAGAACCTGCAACTTGGTGCCTTGAGCCCACATTTTGTCCTAGCCCAGCTGAGTGCAGCTGACTCACAACCTTTATTAAGAAACGCTTTAGATACTTAGATATTGCTGCAATAATGCTGCGTAACAGTGCCAAGACTAATTCTCTGATTGAACAGAAAATATGTAGTAGAGCATCAAACGTAAGTTTTTTTCTTTTTCTTTTTTTTTTGGAGTACCAGGGATTGAACTTAGGGCCACACGACCACTGAGCCACATCCCCAGCCCCATTCTGTGTTTTATGTAGAGACAGGGTCTCACTGAGTTGCTTAGCACCTTGCCATTGCTAAGGCTGGCTTTGAACTCGATCCTCCTGCTTCAGCCTTCCGAGCCTCTGGGGATTACAGGCATGTGCCACTGCACCTGGCCTAAAATATGATCTTTTGAAAAGACAACTACAAACTTTTGCCAAAGAGTGAAGAACAAGAGCAAGAGAGGAATGAATGATCCACACAGTGACAAGAGGAAAGGTGACTAGAGAAATGTCAGGGGATTTTAGAGTCAAAGAATCCTGTGAACAGTGATGCTGATGAATTTGAAGACAAAATAGACAGTTATAGAAAAAAATATAGCTGAAATAGAAAAGTTATGAGCCTGTTCAGATTTTCTATTTCTTAAATGAACTAGTAATTTGGCTCCTAAAGGAATAGGAGAAGATGCTTGATGTGCTTTTCTCTATTCCTTCCACAAAGTGCAACTGAACACTCTGGTAAGGCAACCCTACGGAAGAGAAGGAGGTGGACCAGATAGAGACCTCAGAACTCAAGCAATGATGAGAGGAGAGGTTCCTAGGGTTCACTCTTGTCTTACTCATCCCAGATTTGAGCTGAAGCACTCATTCTTGTAACCATGGGACCAGGAAAGGGGACAGCTCAGCAGATGGAGCACTATTAGACAACCACTCTACTCCATCCAAACACCAAGGAGTCTGTGGCCTCATACCCACCCAGGCCTGCAGAAGTCAAGGAAGGAACCTTGGCCAGACTCTGAAGGAGGACCAAAATCTCCCCTTATCTTTCTTTGATACTAGTAACAGGAGAAGTAGGGAGCAGAAAGACTCATTGTGCCTGGTGCCCATAACTATCTAGCTTGATGGAACTATAGTTGTCTTGGGTGTAACTGCCATTTTGCCTGCTGGTCACCCAAATCCTATAGGACAAAGTTAAAATAGTCAGCTGAGCATGTTCAGTGCTGGTCACTGAAGCCCAGACTTTAACTAGTGCTGGACATGTTCATGGTTTGAGAAATGCCTGGCATATTCCAGTTGGCTGTGGGCCACCTTTGCCTAGCTTAGTGTATGAATCTCTTCCTCCTGCCTTAGGAACATCCCTGTATCCTATCTTGCTGCCACCCAAGACATACTACTTAAGGCTTTAGTAAGTTGTACTTTGAGCAATCCTGGTTCTACATGTGTTGAAGAAACGTTTAAGACAATTTATTGTAAATTGGAGAGGGTAAAAGGACATGGAAGTGTTTATGTTTCATAACTGAGAAATAGACATTGAAGGAAATTTCCTCAATTTGATAAGCAGCATCTATACCCCCAATCCTATATCTAAACATTTAATAGTGAGAGATTAAGGGGAAAAACGCTCAACAAGAATGTCCTTTGGCACCACTCCTATTCAACATAGTGCTAGAAGTTCTAGTCAGTGCAATTAAGGAAAAAATTAAACTCTTTTATTTGCATATAGTGGTCTACATAGAAAAGCTTGAGAAATAGGAAATAGCTGGGCACCGTGGTACATGCCTATAATCCCAGTGGCTCAAGAGACTGAGGCAGGAGGATCTCAAGTTCAAGGTCAGCCTCAACAGCTTAGGTTTAAGAGAATTGCTTAGGGTCTTGCTATCTCAATATAAAAAAGGAATGGGAATGTGGCTCAGTGGTTAAGTGCTCCTGGGTTCAATCCCCAAAACAAAAACCACACCCCACAAACCAACCCCTTCCCCACATACAGAAACCAAAACAAGGGAAGAAAACTCCCAGAACCAATCATCGAACTTAGTAATCTTACTGGATGTAAGAAAATTTTATTTTTATATAATATCAATGACTACATGGATAAAATACATTTACAGTTGCTCAAAAAATGAAATAAGTATTTAACAAACCATGTACTAGATTTGTACTCTGAAAACTACAAAACACTGATAAAGAGATAAATGTAGAGATACACCGTGCCCAAGGATTAGAAGTGGAGACGGTAATAGTAACTAGTGAAGATGCTATTTCTCTCCAGGTTTAACCCAATTCCTATGACTATTTTAGCAAATTTGTTCCAAAATGCATACAGAAAGGCAAAATAACTGGAATAGCAATTTTTAAAGGGAATCTGTCCACCCAATTTTGACTAATTATATAAAAAGTGTGATACTTATTACATAGCTATAGTAATCAATGATGTAGCAGAGATCAATACAGATTTTAGCAGATTAAAAGATATAAATATGATCAATGGATGCAATTCAATGAAATTTTTAGCCAAGAAGAGAGACCTTTCTTAAGTATATCTTCCAAAAACCTATGAAACTCCATTGTTAAATAGAAGATGCCCTTTGTTATTAATATTTAACCTTGAACTGAATTCTAGGCAGAGCAGTGACAAAGATGTATATAATATACTGAAAGCTTTACTTGTATAACAATGTGATCCTCATTGAAAGCCCAAAAGAATCTAAAGGATGTGTTCACATGCATAAATCAATGGTTACATACAGAAAAATGATTTTATTCCCAATTTCTCCATTTTTATCCAAGACATAATGGTTTTAAAACCACTCCAATGAGTGGTTGGGAGTCCAACCTTCTAATCAGGTTACCTGCTCAGTGAAACTGGAATTGCATCATTTGGACAGTTCTCTGCAAAGTTCAAGGCATTTCCTGCTGTCTACAGATTCTTTCTGCTCTGGTCACTGCATCTGTCCCTCAGCTTCTTAAACTTAGGCTGTGGTATGCCTTACTAAATGGTTTAGAGTAAAAGATTACCAAGCAGAAAGGGAAAAAGTTGATACTGGGTACAGTGTATCATTGCTTCTAGAATCTGAAGTCTTTTCATTCCTGAGAGGTCTCCTCCAAGCCTGGGCAAACCATCCATCTCTCAGTCCTGGCTGCCCTGCCACCAGCTACA
Organism: Geosciurus inauris; assembly: GCA_004024805.1. NCBI lineage: Eukaryota > Metazoa > Chordata > Mammalia > Rodentia > Sciuridae > Geosciurus > Geosciurus inauris. Next base: position 204,825 of record PVHX01001424.1, read on the forward strand.
GCAGGATGATCTTTCCTCTCATAGCCCTCTCATTTTGCCCTTGGAGAATCCATTTTACTTTCTCTAGGGCCTAGTGCCATGATCAAATAATCAAAATATCCAAAATGTCATTCTTTGACGTTGTTTTTTTCACCTGAGTCAGCATGGTGGCACATGCCTGTAATCCCAGCGACTGAGACAGGAGGATTGCGAATTCAAAGTCAGCCTCAGCAACTCAGACCTTGTCTCAAAAAAGGGCTGGGGATGTTACTCAGCAGGTAATAGACCCTGGGTTCAATCCCTAGTACTAAAAAACAAAACAAAACAAAAAAACCTGGACTAACCCCGTACATGTGTGGATTTCACCTGTAATTACTTTTGGGATTCCACTAATAGCATGAGATAAATTTATGCCTCTGATCCTTTGTTATTGTGCATAGTTCAAGAACTACCCATAGGGAATCAGAAGCAAACCCTTCAAGAACAATTCAGAGGCAGATACACTAATTCATAAACATCAGCTTCAATTACACTAAGGACATAATCTTGCTGAAGTTCAACCCAGCTAGCATCACTATACTGAACACTTACAACCTGTTTCAGCCTGAAATATCTATACTCTTTTTGCTAAAAATGAATTGCTTCATATTTGACTGAAGAGTCCACTCATAACATTTTTTAAACCGACTTGTTTTAGGAAAAAGTCTCTAGAGTGCCTTTTAAACACATCTAAAGTGACAAAAATTAATGATATGCATAGCACAAGCAGTGTTGAATAATGTAAAACAAATTAATCTCCCTCCCTGGCCTCACTTTCCAAGAAGAGCCACTTAAGTTTCTGACTTCAGTTCTGGTTATTTAAAGGTCACTTGAAATATATTGTGTTAGGAGCTTTGGAGGGACACCTCATGTCCAAGCCATGTGTTAATACAGTGATATCCACAGGTAAAATGATGGGATTGAGAGAGCTGTAACCCAATTAGCCTATTCTAGTTTGGACTGTGTGGTAAGTGTAGGCAGGCAAGTCATGGCTGGAGGACTAAGGTCACTGGGGGTGTCCTGTGGCCCCTTCCCTCTCTGCCTCCTGGCTGTGAAGGGAGGAGCTTCCCTTCAGCACTCCATTCCACCATGATGTTCTGCCTCCCTTGGGCTCAGAGGTATGGATTTGGCAGACTGGACTGAACCCCTGGAACCATGAACCAAACTAAACTTTCCCTCCTCTAAGTTGTTCTTGTCAGTATTTTGGTTCTACTGATGCAAAGGTAACACATCACCTGTTCACATTTAGATGTACTTGTTATGAAAGGTGCCAAGATTAGTGAGCTTAGGCTTCTTCCACCTTTCTCCCTTCCCCTTTGATTAGTATTATTCCTAATCACTTTGTGGAGATTTCTAACACCCCTGTTCTTTGCAACTAATAATGTGCATTTTCAATAGACTGATTCTCAGTCAGCTTTTATTTATAGCAAATACATGAATTGATCCTTAGAAACCGGAAACCCAGGGTCCCGGGTGCCACAGGTCAAGCTTTACTGCAAGGAAGAGCAATGTCTGTCCATGCAGTTGAAGGGGATGTCAAGCACTGAACTAAATGTGGGTTTTCTCCATCTTTTCAGCTTCCTCTGCCGATTCTGGGGTCTCCTCAGCTCTTCCCCTTTCTCCCATTTCACTCATTTTGGATTCCTTTTAGTTGGTATGGTCTTCACTGAGAACACTGTTAGCAAGTTGCTAACTTTGTGAATCTTTGCACATCAGAACACACCCGTGGCTCTCATGGGAATGAGCCCCTCAGGTCTCCAACTGCAGGGAGTGCCGCTGACCCATGGCATCTGCAATCCATCTGTACATTCATGCTGAGGCTTGTCAGACTGTTCTAGGGCAGGGCAGCTGGGCAGGGACACAGGGACTCTGCTTGAACTTGAGGTCTCACCACAAACCTTTCTGAACTCTGCTAAAATTGCATGCAGCCCATCACCTCCTCCTCCCCTCTCCTTTACCTGGAGCTAGGTCATCATCATGGTGTCATTGTTTTCCTGGTCTCTCCTGGACACGCATTTGCCCCAATACATTTCTTATAACACTTAATTCCACTTAGAATGGTCCTCCTAGGACCTGGCCTTATGCATTACCTTTATTTTTCCCCCTCACAATTTGGCTTGATGTTTTCCATCTAGCATTCTATACCCAGCTGTTCCTCTTGGCTCTTTGAGGGCAGGCTCCCTTGCCACTGAGCATTCACAATTGCGGATGCAGTCTTATGTCTTTTTGATTCCTGTGCCTTTATAGAAAAAAAGTTTTTTCATCTCTGAAAGCTTTTGAAATTCTCTATCCTTGAGATACAGAAATGTCACTAGTATTTATCTAGGTGTATGTCATTTTAGAAATTTGTTCTGCTTAATACTTGTTCTTTAAAAAACATTTTCCTAGCTATTATTTCCTTTCCTCTCGTCCCCCTGCTCCTTCATTCTGTTCTTCTGAGAGTTACTAAAAATCACTGCCTCTTTTAAACCCAACCCTTCCCCTCAAACAGTTCTCTGGAGTTTATTTTTCTGTGGCAGCAGATGGTGGAAATAAGAGCAGCTCAGGGCAGCTTGTGGAACCAGAACAGGATTCCTTGGGAGAGAAGGTTTGAAAGCCACAGGAAAGAGGATCCCAGGCCAGGTGCGTGGCTTTGCATTCTTGCTAGGTTAGAATATCTGCTTAGAAACATGGTTAAGCCCTTTGTGGATGCAAGTAATTTCAGTACAAATTGTATTTTCTAAATCTGGTGATGAGACTATGTAATTGCATAATGGGGAAACTCCACCACACCACCCCTTCCAGTTCTTCCAGCCTGAGCTTTGGAGTAGCACAGGCTGTATTCTGGCAAGAAGGGGCGAGTCACAGGTAAACAGCTCAGAAGATGCAGAGGGTGGATGACAGCTGACCCCTGTTTACTGGACCCAGGCTATGTTTGCATGTCATTAGGAACTATGAAAACAGTTCTTGGGGCTCAGTGCTCACCTCACTCATCCTCAGCATTGTCACAGGATTGAAGAGGGCCAATGGATTGGTAGCTGAAAAACCCAACTTCTCATTTTTAGAGGTCAGGTCTCTTGCTTCTCTTCAAGTCCTTAGGCTTTTTTAAAATAAAAAAAAAAACCAATAAGATAATCCTAACACCCCCCACCTACTTCCTATGAGGCGGGAATTGCACAGGGCCACCTTCCTCCTGTTCCCACTCTGGGTCTCTGCTCCTGGGTCTCCTCATTGGACTAATAGCTTCCCCACCAGGCATCCCTCTGCATCCTCTGCCATGACTCCAGCCTGCAAATTTCTCAAAGTGGCCCTTTTTCTATCACAACCCTACGTCCACCAGGGTTTCAATTTCTCAACACTCTTGCTAATAGTTTAAATAGTATTCCTCCCAATGGTGTCAGGTTGTATCTCACTGGTTTCAGTTTGCAATTTTCTGATTAGTGATATTGAGTCTTTTCAGGCATTATTGGCATTACTCTGCCCCAAATCTGGGATTCCTGATAGGACAGTCATTGGAATCTGGAAAATGTGAGAAAAAACACTATCTTGAGCCTGACCAGGAACGTCCTTTCTAATTCATCTCCACACACCATCATTCCTGGCATCCTTAGAAACCTCTTTCTGCCCACCTGGCCCCATCCATTGTTCACACATGCCAGACCCATTCCTGCCTCAGGTTCCAGCTCTGTCACACCCCCATAAAACTGCAACTGGTGGCCAACCCCGCGCCCACATGCAGTTTGAGCCCTTGCAGAGGACCAGGCCCTGCAGGGTTCACAAAGCCAAGTAAGACCACTGGTGAATCAGCTGAGTCTGTGCAGTGATGGACACAAAGGCACCCCCATGATAGGTGGACTATGGGACAGGGAAGGCAACAGTTCTGGTTATCTTAACCATCTTTCGTGTTGAGTTGCAGAGGTATCAGATATATTTTGTTATGGAACCATCCCAGCGCAGCTAAGACCAGAACATTCTTGATCTTGTCCATTCAACACTAGCACCCATCACCCTCCTTCCAGCCTCCACCCACAGCCATTCTACCCTAATTTTGACGACTTATTCACACAAGTGGAATCTTGCTCTTTTGTGACTGGCTTTTTCACTTAGCACATTATCAAGTTCCTTCCTTGTTGTGGCATGTGTCACAATGTCCTATGTAGAGGCTCAAGAGTCAGCATTGAAACCACATCTTGCTTTTCCATGTGTCTGTCAGTGAACACTAGGCTGCTCCCCATTTTGGCTATGGTGAACAATGCTGCCATGAGTCTGGTGTGCAAACCTCCGAGAACCTGCTTTCCCTTCTTTGGGGCATATACCCACAAGTGGCACTGCTGAATCATGTGGTCATCTGAGGACTCACCGTGCTATTTTCTGTAGCATCTACACCAGTTGTGTACCCATCAACGTTTCCACCAGGGTTTCAATTTCTCCACACTCTTGCTAATAGTTTTTTTAAATAGTATCCATCCCAATGGTGTCAGGTGGTATCTGTGGTTCTGATTTGCAATTTTCTGATTAGTAA